>ML381003.1:538-35256 GCA_005239525.1 Nicotiana knightiana | reverse complement strand
GGGGGGGGGGGGGAGGATAAACGGCTATTTTGTAAATAGCCAACGACTATTTTTTACAGTCCAACGGCTGTTTTTTAAACTTTTACAAAGGATCCTTTTTTTTTAAATTTTTTTTACCGTTGGGACCGTTTGGCCTGCCAAGGGACCGACCAGGTCCTGGTCCCTTGGCGGCCCAAACGGTCCCGGTCCTACCGATCCCAAAGCGTAGAACCGGACCACGAGACCAGCCCAGACCCATATATACTGGTCCTAGCTCGTTTGAACCGCGGTCTCGGGCCGGTCCTGGTCTCGAACCGGCCCACTTGCCACCCTTATTCTTGAGTTTAAAGACCCACTTACATTTGAGTGGTCTTTTACCTTTTGGAAGTTCAACCAGCTTGTACGTGCCATTTTTCTGCAGAGATTCCATCTCTTTTTGCATGTGTTTTATCCACTGGTTCTTTTCTGGATCGGATAACACCTCTTTAAGACTTTCTAGCTCCCCCTCATTACTGATGAGGACATACTCTGTGGAAGGGTACCTGCATGACTCTACCCTTGAACTTTTTGATCTCCTTTGAGGTTGAGGTTGTTCTTCTCCCTAAGTGGGGTGCTCCACTTGCTCGACACTATCATCAAATTGCTCATCCAACTCAAAAACCTCATCAGGTTGTTCCCCCTACTCGGCAACCTCGTCGGTCCTACTTTTTGCATGTGTGGGATTTCCAGAAGTAGAAGGAATAGTAAAAAGGTTAGGAATATACCATTCTTGGCCTTCTCTGGCATATCATCAGCAGTTCCAACTTCACTTTATCAGAAAACTACATCTCTGCTTCTCATGACCTTCTTCTTTACAGGATCCCACCATCTGAGAAAACTACATCTCTGCTTCTCATGAACTTCTTCTTTATAGGATCCCACAATCTGTATCTGAACTCTTCATCTCCATATCCGATGAATATGCATGGAACATATTTATCATCCAGCTTTGTTCTCTGCTCCTTTGGTACATGTGCAGAAGCTCTGCAACCGAACACTTTTAGATGTGAGTATGACACCTCCTTGTTGCTCCAAACCTCTCTAGGATGTTAAACTCCAATGGAACTGATGTACTCCTATTGATCAGGTAACAGGTTGTCTGAACTGCTAAACCCCAGAATGTCTTAGTCAGTTTAGCTATTCTGAGCATGCTTCTCTCTTTCTCCACAATGGCGGTTCATCCTTTTGGCTACGCCATTGTGTTGTGGGGTTCCAGGAACTGTCTTTTCATGTCTGATCCCATGACTTGAACAACACTCTTCAAATTCCCTTGAAGTTTACTCACCTCCATTGTCACTTTGGAGACGCTTTATCTTTTGGCTTGTCTCCCTTTCCACCAGAGCATGAAACTTCTGGAAAACTTGAAACACCTCATCTTTGGTTCTCAAAATATAAACTCATACTTTTCGTGAAGAATCATCAATAAAGGTAACAAAATATTTGTTACCTCCCATCGATTCAATTTTCATTGGACCACAAACATCAGAATATATTGAATCAAGAATATTCAATTTTCTTTCAGATGATGTCTGAAATGAGACACTATGCTGCTTACCAAATAAACAGTAGTCACAATGTTTTACCGTTGTACCTTTGGAATAAGAAATGAGTGATTCCCTGTAAAGAATGTGCAATCCCTTCTCGCTCATATGACTCATTCTTTTGTTCCACAAATCTAAAGAAATCTCATCTTTTGTTGCGTTCAATTCACCTTGGCATATTTCTGCATTTGTCCTGTACAATGTGCCACGAGAAACTCCCTTTGAAATCACCAATGATCCCTTGGTGAGTCTCCACTTTTGATTTGCAAAATAGTTCTCATATCCATCTCGGTGTAAAGCAATTCCCGAGGTCAAGTTCATTCGCAAATCGGGTACATGTGGCACGTCCTTTAGAACCAATGTGCATCCGACATTTGTCTTGATACAAATATCACTAATCCCTGGAATCTTTGAGTAACTTGTGTTACCCTCTCACGTTTCCAAAATCACCTGCTACATATCTACAAAAAAGATCTTTTACGCGTGTGGCATGGTAAGATGTTGCTGTATCAACCACTTATTTTGACTCTGGACCTGACAAGTGCATGCATTCCTCTTCCTCATTTATAAAGAGGACAAAATTATCTTTATTTTGAACCCTGGCGATTGTGTTGTCGCCATTCTTCTGGCCACTGCTTTCACCTTTTCCCTTTCTTGGATTTGGGTAATCTCTTTTGAAGTGACCTAGTTGATCACAATTGTAGAAATTTCTGGCTCTTGATTTGGATCGGTTCTTAGACTTCCCACGAACTCCGGATCCACCATAGTTGCTCGAACTCCTTTAATAACTCCTGCCTCTACCTTCTGTGATGAGAGCTGCCCTTGATTTTAGCTTCTTTCTCATTTTCTCATTGAGTAGAAGAGCTGATGTGACATCTTTCAACTCAATGTAGTCTTAACGTGCATGATGGTTGTTGCTAAATTATCGTACGAAGATGGCAATGAGTTTAATAACAAGATGACTTCATCTTCTTCCACGATTTTAACTGCGAGGTTGGCGAGCTGTGTGATTAATCCATTAAACAAATTTAAATGTGACAAAAAATTCGTACCTTCACTCATGTATAGGGTGTATAGATGCTTCTTCGGGTAAAATTTATTTGTCAGCTGTAACGACCCGACCGGTTGTTTTGAGCTCTAGCGCGTCGTTCAGCGGTTTGAAGTCGTGAGCATCTCTATTCCAGGTGTTATGACTTGTAGGTGTGGTCAGAATTGAATTTCAGGAAGCTTAAAATTGAATTGGAAAGAAAATTAACATTTCAGAAGCCTTAAGTTGGAAGAATCAACTAAGAGACCTCCGAATCAGGATTTGAAGGTTCCAGCAGGTTCGTATGATGATTTCGGACTTTGGCGTATGTCCGGATCGGGTTTTGGATAACCCGGGAGCGTTTCGATGCATATTGTGGGAGTTAGCATTTTAGAAGAATTTCATAGGTTTAGGCTTGAAGTGAATTTCAATGTTTTTGATGTCCGTTTGGGATTCTGAGTCTGGAATAGCTTCGTATGGTGATTCTAGAGTTGGGAGAGCGATCGGAAGTGAATTTGGATGTCCTTAGGTCATTTTGAAGTCATTTGGCTAAAGATAGAAATTTGAAGGTTTTTGAGAAATCCGACCGGAAGTGGAAGTTTTGATATCGAGGTCGGAATGCGATTCCGGAAGTTGGAGCAGGTCCGTAATGTCGAATATGACTTGTGTGTAAAATTTGAGGTCAATTGGACGTGATTTTATAGGTTTAGGCATCAGATGTAGAAGTTGGAAAATTCTAAGTTCATAAAGTTGGGAATTGGGTGTGATTCGTGGTTTTGATGTTGTTTGATGTGATTTGAGGCCTTTAGCAAGTCCGCATAATGTTTTGGAACATATTGGTATAACTTGACGGGGTCCCGGGGGCCTCGGGTGGATTCCGGGTGATTAACGGATCAATGTTTGAAGTTGGAGAAGGCTGGAGGTTGCTGTCATCTGGTGTGATAGCACTTACGAGGCTTTGACCGCAGGTGCGGGGCCGCGGGTGCGACTAAGGGCGCCGCAGGTGCGAGTTCTGGGCTGGATTTGAGGAGGCCGCAGGTGCGGAAGATGGGTCGCACCTGCAGAAGCGTAGGTGCAAAGAAAGGACCGCAGAAGTGAGAGATGCTGGGTTAAGTCAGAGCCGCACCTGCGATGGAATTTCCGCAGGTGCGGAGCTGCAAGAGCGGCTATTGGACCGCAGGTGCGAAATGAGGCCTGAGCAGAATGTTTTAAAGTCGGGTTTTTATCATTTCTCACCCATTTTTCATTTGTCATGGGCGATTTTGGAGAGCATTTCAAGGGGGTTTTTCGTCAGGCATCAAGGTAAGTAAATTCCTTCCGTTTGTAAGATAAATACAAGATTATATGCATGGATTAGGCATGGAAATTGGTAGGAATTTGGGGAAAATATTGAAGAAACCTAGAAAAAATGTAAATTTGGAATTTACCCATGAATTTGAGTATGGAGTGTAGAGTAAATTGTATGATTGAACTAGTAGGGCTATGGGTAGAATGTATCTTCGAGCGGGGTTGGGAAAGTATATAATTTGAATTTGTTGTGAGTATTAGGATGAATTTTCATTGCTTTGCCTTTATGTGGTAGTTTCAGAGCATTGTGCGTCCGTTGGAGTCATTGGAAGGGCTTGGAAGCCGGTATTGGAATTTTGGAGCGAGGTAAGTCTCCTTTCTAACTTTGTGAGGGGGAATCGTCCCTCTAGGTGAATTAATTCGGTACATGCTATTATCTTCGGGGGCTACGTACGCACGAAGTGATGGGAGTCCGTGCGTATCTACTATTATGCCATGTCCGGATAGTTTAGGACCAACTAGCATGCCTTATGTGTGTACCTGTAATCCTGCATGTAATATTAAACTACTAATATAATCAAAATCGTAATTGAATATCCGAGGAAGACTAGGATTTATTAGTTTAATCATCTAAAAGAGAATTGATTCCTCTATGGATAATTTTACACCTAGTTGGGTTATATTATTAAATATTTTGAACTTCGCAAATGAGTTCCAAAACTAGATTTAAAAGCGATGTTTCATGTTTCTTTAAGAATAATTTTACCACTCGCCTGAGTAACTGTTTTCTTGATAAAAATACGGATTTATTATGTGAATATGTGTACATATGAGCACCTGAGTCGCATGTATGATTCGCGAGCAGGCTAGCCTTATTATTTTTATGTTGACCGCGTCATATGATTGATTCGCGAGCGGGGCAGATAGATGCATCTATGGTTCGAGCTGTTCGACCCTTCGGCAGTGCACAGTTTATTATTGTTGGTCTGCGCCGTTCGACCCTCGGCATTGCTTGCACATGATATTTGCTGCGTAGTTGCTATGATTTTGCCTGATTACTGGCCTGGAATATCAAATTATCAAGAGAAATGACAGAGATTTAAAGCTATTAAAAGATTTTGGAAGAGGTTGTTCCTTCCCGTTGATTTATTATTATTTGATTAAATTACCATGTTGATTAATTGTTAATGTGACGAAGATATAAAGTGTTTAAACGTGAACGGAGTTGAAAATATTTAAATCCTGATTTTTTTAATAAATTGCCTACGATAAATCATGCTTAGTGTCATACTTAAATATTCTAAATTGACCCTTAGTAAGTGTCTAATTTGACCTCTCGTCACTACTTCTCTGAGGTTAGGCCGATGACTTACTGAGTACACGTTGTTTTTGTACTCATGCTACACTTGCTGTGCATTTTATTGCATAGGTACTTTCATAGAAATGTGGAGGATTCGGAGATTTAGGCGAGCTACATCATCCGGAGGCGATCCGCAGCTGACAAAGTCTCCTTCGTACTATATTTATTTCATTTTAAATTTCCTTGTCCAGTTGTATTTCGGATAGGCTTTGTAATGATTGTATAAATTCATATAAATTGCTCATGCACTTGTGACACCGGGTTCTGGGATATGTGTTGGGGTATTTTTGTTAAGGTGTAATACTTAAACCATTGTTTTACTTAACCGATTTTTATTTGGTTATTATGTAATAAAGTGAAAGGAAATGTTTTCATAAATGTTAAGACCAGAAAGTTCTTTCAATTAATTAATGATTTGGCTTGCCTGACATTGATGTCCGGCGCCATCACGACCTTAGGTATTTTGGGTCGTGACAACATGGTATCATAGCGCTAGGTTCCCGTTCACGAGTCATGAGCAAGTCTAGTAAAGTCTTGCGGATCGGTACAAAGACGTCTGTACTTATCTTCGAGAGGCTACAGGGCTCTTAGGAGTACTTCCCTTCTTGATTCCTCATCGTGCGAGTTGATTCCTTTGAGGCTTATGCCTATGTTCATTCCTACTCAATCTTACGCATCGCGGAGCGCTTGCTATGAATCGGGAATTTGAGGAATTGAAATGGTGCTAGGGATGTAATTCGAGATTCTTCCATGTGTGATTGGTCGTGGCTGTTGTTATGGCCCTACAAAAGGTAATATGTTTTTTCAGCTCAGTAGCTGTGTTTCTAGGAGACTTAAGGCTATGCTCAGGTAGTGATGATGCTTGCGATTGGTTATCGTGTGATGTCGATATGATGATAGAATGCTTGCCCGTATGTTGGAGGTGATGAATGGCTTGAAGGGAGGTCTTCTCAGAGTGTGATTTCGAGATTTCGGTATTTTAGTTCCGGCAGAGGAGAGGCCTTTGGATTTTGAAAGGTCCGGTTGGGGTTGATAAGTAATAAGACTTGGTGTCTTCAAGTGAGGTGGGATATGCACATGTGACGTGTAGTCGTCATCGTCGTCGATCGATTGGAATGTGTTAGGTTTGGCGGTGCTATGAGTTCTTCGGTTGCGTGGGGTCAGAGTATTGAGAGGAAGTATTGAAGAATGCGGTTGGAAGAGATCGTAATGTGCGGTGGATTCAGTACCGGATAAGTGTTAATAATGAAGGCAGCTAGAGAAAGATGATCTCCGGAGAGTGTGAAGTCGTGGTGATCTGCTGGTTTGAGAGCTATGGAGAATGGTCCTGAAGTGAGGCTAGGCGGTGATTCCATTTCTAGGAGGCTAGGTGTAGGAAGTGGAAGTCGAGTAGTTGCAAAGTGGGGAAAGCGGCAGCATAGCTGGGAATCTAAAAATATTGTCGCACATTTAATGAATTTCCATGAGGAGCGGACGGACTAGTAAATTGGTAAATGAAGCAGGGCGTAGGATGGGGTATTGAAGTCGTAGAGAGCATGCATTTCAGCGTCGTTGGAAGGTGTCCGCGGGTGATTTCCACAGGTGGGTTATCTTTTGTGAATAGGTTAGAGATGGCGGGGTTGACAGGTTTCTGTGAGGGGTTCTAGTGGCTAGTCGGTAGGAAGTAGAATGTGTGAATGATTCTAGAGAATCTGAGTATTTGGGGAGTGATAGCAAGAGAATTTGGAAGAATTGGACGGATTGGTTGAGCAAAATCGTGTTATCAAAGGAGAAAGGATCTCAGTAGGGTATAGAGTGGTGCAAAGAGTAGCTTCGAGCTAAGTAGGGGAGTAGCTTCCTGAGGCAACTGAAGATGATTAAAGGAAGATATATTGATTAGCCATGGTTGAAATGGCACATTTGCGGCAACGATCGGTCCCTTTGATGTGATTTAGTTATGCATGTGGTTTGTGCCGGTGTGTGCGGTGCTTGTCGGCCGTTGTAACAGATCTCATGTGGGGGCATTTGATTGCTATGGCCTGTCAGGTGTAGGCGGATCTCGGAAGGGTTATGGTGGTACGGGCTACTACTTAAGGATTTGCATGTTGGGTGATAGTGGGAATTCACTCGTGTGTTAAGATGGTACTCTTGAATTGAGTTAAGTAAAAGGTTTCTATATGATGAAGAGTTCACCCTATTGGTGGTTCAGAAGTTATGATGAAATTCTTGCGCTACCTCATTTGGCATGTTAGGTGCGGTAAGGAGTATGTACTGGGAGTAAGAACCGAGATTGCGGTTCGGTGACGATAAGGATGTCATGAACTCGGAAGAGCGAGGGAAGTGATTTGAAAGTTCTGTATAAGCTGGTGTTATCTTCAGTGTCACCTGAGATTGAGATTCGATGGAAGAGGCTTTGTACCCTGGTTATGAGTTCTTGAATTGTCTTACAGCGTAATATGGCCAGTGTTGGATGGGCGGAATTGTTGCCTTGTGTGGAAGGTCATGGAAGCGTGACCGCAAAAAGATTGTATAAAGTGTGACATGTAGTCACTTGATGGATCGAAGATTTGGATTGAGTATAAAGAAGTGCAATGTTGCTTAGTTGAGAATTTATGCCTGGAGAGCGTTCAGTTCAGTTGATTATGGATTATGGGGTGTTTGTCCCGGTGATGATGGTTGAAAGTTGGTTAATATGGACCCAGGCAAAAGCTAATAGCTTAGTTTGGTGCGATCAAGGTGGCTCGATGCTTGTGGATGGATTTAAATATGATTATGGGCTCCGTATGAGCCAGACATGTTCCTTTCAGTAGAGCGCTTTTCATGGAAAGGTATTAGAACAACGGATGTTGTCCCATCTTCGTCAGATTCATGTGTTATTATGATTTTTCCGTGTGAGTAGTGAAACGACTTTGATAATTTCCTATGTGTTGAGGTCCCGCGTAGTGGGGATGTCATGTGAGCAGGATAGCTCTTGAGATCCAGAGTGTATATATATATAAATCGCACCTCAGTTGTGCTTGAGTTTTGTAGCCTACGGCTCTATCAGTCTCCCCAGGATGGTATTATGCACTTAGCGTGCTTGTGATCGATATTCAGTGATTCATAATAGTGAGCAAATCAGTCTTCTTATGTAAATTTTATGTGTGGATCGGGTGGCACGTCGCCACAGGTATGTTATTCGGATCGGGTTGCACGCCACAATAGCGTGATGATGAGAAGAGTTAATATATTTATTTTCTTATGTTTTACTTCCTATTTTTTGATAAGAATTCATATTAGTTGCGTGAGCATAATAGTTCCTTCCTGAGTCGTTTCTTATTATCATGTTCGAGTTATGGCATATTGGCGCGATGTGGTATCATGTGAGGCTGTGGTCATGATTGGGGTGATTCATTGTCTGGGCAATTCATATTGGGTGAGACGAGATTTTCAGACCAGGGATCCGTGCGATAAGATTAGGTGAAGTGTATATTAAAGAACAAATACCGTTATTCAGGTTCATAATGAAGTGATGATTCTAGTCAAGATGAGGTATTCAAGGATTTGCTAACTCTGCAGTTGTGTATGAATTTTTTCACATTTCCTCCGTTGTGGTGGTATCGTCAGCATTATAGGAGGATGTATGTATATTTGTTAAGAGGTGCACCGGGAGCACCAGATTTGTGGAATTTTGACTATTAAGGTTCAGGGAGTGTCATTGTGGCCAGATGATGAGTTATGCGGTGCATGGTGCTGATTCAGCAAAGGTATGCGGTCATGTTCTGGTATATCGTGTGGTAGTTGATACGGTGTTTATATGTTGGAAGTAGGCCTGGCAGAAACATTTCAGGTGTTTGAATGAATTCTGAGCTTATTATATGGATAAAGAAGAAATCTCCAGATTTGATCAAGCTATTGTGCTCGACTGGGTTGTGGTAGCACGGGCAGGTGCTCGGGGTGTTAAACAGTGATTTCAGGTAACTCTAGAGCAGTTCTTAGCACGTTCGAGGACGAACATCGGTTTAAGTGGGGGAGAATGTAAAGACCCGACTGGTCATTTTGAGCTCTAGCGCGTCGTTCAGCGGTTTGAAATCGTGAGCAACTCCATTTCAGGTTTTATGACTTGTAGGTGTGGTCAGAATTGAATTTCAGGAAGCTTAAAATTGAATTGGATAGAAAATTCTCATTTCAGAAGCCTTAAGTTGGAAGAATCAACTAAGATTGAAATTTTGAGTAAACGACCTCCGAATCAGGATTTGAAAGTTCCAGCAGGTTCGTATGATGATTTCAGACTTGGGCGTATGTTTAGATCAAGTTTTGGATAACCCGGGAGTGTTTCGATGCAAATTGTGGGAGTTAACATTTTAGAAGAATTTCATAGATTTGGGCTTGAAGTGCATTTCAATTCTGTTGATGTCCGTTTGGGTTTACGAGTCTGGGAATAGCTTCATATGGTGATTCTGGAGTTGGGAGAGCGATTAGAAGTGAATTTGGATGTCCGTAGGTCATTCTGAAGTCATTTGGCTAAAGATAGAAATTTGAAGGTTTTTGAGAAATCCGACCGGAAGTGAAAGTTTTGATATCGAGGTCGGAATGCGATTCCGGAAGTTGGAGCAGGTCCGTAATGTCGAATATGACTTGTGTGCAAAATTTGAGGTTAATCGGACGTGATTTGATAGGTTTAGGCATCGGATGTAGAAGTTGAAAAATTCTAAGTTCATAAAGTTGGGAATTGGGTGCGATTCATGGTTTTGATGTTGTTTGATGTGATTTGAAGCCTTGAGCAAGTCCGCATAATGTTTTGGAACAGGTTGGTATAACTGGACGGGGTCCTGGGGGCCTCGGGCGAATTCCGGGTGATTAACGGATCAATGTTTGAAGTTGGAGAAGGCTGGAGGTTGCTGTCATCTGGTGTGACTGCACTTGCGAGGCTTTGACCGCAGGTGCGGGGCCGCGGGTGCGGCTAAGGGCGCCGAAGGTGCGAGTTCTGGGCTGGAGCTGAGGAGGCCGCAGGTGCGGAAGATGGGCCGCACCTGTGGAAGCGTAGGTGCAAAGAAGGGACCGCAGAAGCGAGAGATGCTGGGTTGAGTCCGAGCTGCACCTGTGATGGAATTTCCGCAGGTGCGGAGCCGCAGGAGCGGCTATTGGACCGCAGGTGCGAAAGGAGGCCTGGGCAGAATGTTTTTAAGTCGGATTTTTGTCATTTCTCACCCATTTTTCATTTGTCATGGGCGCTTTTGGAGATCATTTCAAGGGGAATTTTTGTCAGGCATCAAGGTAAGTAAATTCCTTCCGTTTGTAAGATAAATACAAGATTATATGCATGGATTAAGCATGGAAATTGGTAGGAATTTGGGAAAAATATTGAATAAACGTAGAAAAAATATAAATTTGGAATTTACCCACGAATTTGAGTATGGAATGTAGAGTAAATGTATGATTGAACTAGTAGGGCTATAGGTAGAATGTATCTTCGAGAATTTTGGATTTCCAGGCACGTGGGCCCGAGGGCATTTTGGTCATTTCACCGAGCGGGGGTTGGGAAAGTATATACTTTGAATTTGTTGTGATTATTAGGATGAATTTTCATTGCTTTGCCTTTATGTGGTAGTTTCGGAGCATTGTGCGTCCGTTGGAGTCATTGGAAGGGCTTAGAAGCCGGTATTGGAATTTCGGAGCGAGGTAAGTCTCCTTTCTAACTTTGTGAGGGGGAATCGTCCCCCTAGGTGAATTAATTCAGTACATGCTATTATCTTCGGAGGCTACGTACGCACGAAGCGACGGGACTCCGTGCGTATCTACTATTATGCCATGTCCGGGTAGTTTAGGATCAACTAGCATGCCTTATGTATGTACCTGTAATCCTGCCTGTAATATTAAACTACTAATATAATCGAAATTGTAATTGAATATCCGAGGAAGACTAGAGTTTATTATTTTAATCATCTAAAAAGAGAATTGATTCCTTTGTGGATAATTGTACACCTAGTTGGGTTATATTATTGAATATTTTGAACTTGGCAAATGAGTTTCAAAACAAGATTAAAAGCGATGTTTCATGTTCCTTTAAGAAGAATTTTACCACTCTCCTGAATAACTGTTTTCTTGATAAAAATGCGAATTTATTATGCGAATATATGTACATATGAGCACCTGAGTCGCAGGTATGATTCGCGAGCAGGCTAGCCTTATTATTTTTATGTTGACCACGTCGCATGATCGATTCGCGACCGGGGGAAAAATAGATGCATCTATGGTTCGAGCCGTTCGACCCTTCGGCAGTGCACAATTTATTATTGTTGGTCCGCTCCGTTCGACCCTCAGCATTACTTGCGCATGATATTTGCTGCGTAGTTGCTATGATTTTTCCTGATTACTAGCCTGAAATATTCAATTATCAAGGGAAATGACAGAGATTTTAAAGCTATTAAAAGATTTTGGAAGAGGTTGTTCCTTCCCGTTGATTTATTATTATTTGATTAAATCACCATGTTGATTAATTGTTAATGTGACGAAGATATAAAGTGTTAAACGTGAATGGAGTTGAAAATATTTAAATCCTGATTGTTTTAATAAATTGCCTACGATAAATCATGCTTAGTGTCATACTTAAATAATCTAAATTGACCCTTAGTAAGTGTCTAATTTGACCTCTCGTCACTACCTCTCTGAGGTTAGGTGAGCGATTTACTGAGTACACGTTGTTTTTGTACTCATGCTACACTTGCTGTGCATTTTATTGCACAGGTACTTTCATAGCAATGTGGATGATTCGGAGACTTAAGCGAGTTGCATCATCCGGAGGCGATCCGTAGCTGACAGAGTCTCCTTCGTACTGTATTTATTTCATTTTAAATTTCCTTTTCCGGTTGTATTTCGGACAGGCTTTGTAATGATTGTATAAATTTTTAGAAATTGCTCATGCACTTGTGACACCGGGTTCTGGGATATGTGTTGGGGTATTTTTGTTAAGGTGTAATACTTAAAGCATTTTTTTACTTAATAGATTTTTATTTGGTTATTATGTAATAAAGTGAAAGGCAATGTTTTTATAAATGTTAAAATCGGAAAGTTATTTCAATTAATTAATGACTTGGCTTGCCTGACATTGATGTCCGGCGCCATCACGACCTTAGGAATTTTGGGTCATGACATCAGCGTTTTGGACATGTATAGGCTTTTCAACCTTTTCCAAATGACACATGCGGTGTCTTCGTCAATGATTTTCTTTACCACATCATCTGATAAGTGCAACCTGATTGCACTAGAAGCCATTTCATCCAAGTCAACCCAATCCTCAGTTTTCATGGTATCAGGCTTTTTGGCATCAACATCTAGTAACTTTTGTGATCCTTGTTGGATGAGCATATCCCTCATCTTTCTTTACCATGTTGCAAAACCGCTATCTCCATTCAATTTTGTTACCTCGTACTTTACTCCAGACATTTTTGTTTTTCACCGAGTATAATACTTCTGACAGTGAATAGTATTTTTGTGAACAAGCAGAACCTGTGCGCTGATACCAGTTTTTGGGAATAAACCCCCTACAGAAATAATATTCATAGTAATAAAAGCAAAATAATAACATTGTAACGACCCGACCGGTCGTTTTGAGCTCTAGCACATCGTTCAGCAGTTTGAGGTCATGAGCAGCTCCGTTTCAGTTATTATGACTTGTAGGCGTGGTCGGAATCGAGTTTCGAAAAGTTTAGAGTCAAATTGGAAAGAAAATCCTCATTTCAGAAAAGTTGGAGAAATTGACCAAGATTGGAATTTTCAGTAAACGACCTCAGAATCAGGATTTGAAGGTTTCTGTAGGTTCGTATGATGATTTTGGACTTGGGCGTATGTCCGGATCGGGTTTTGGATAACCCGGGAGCGTTTCGGCGTATATTGTGGAAGTCAACATTTTGAAGAAAATTTCCTAAGTTTGGCTTGAAGCACATTTCAGTGATATTGATGTCCGTTTGGGATTCTGAGCCTGCGAATAGCTCCGTATGGTGATTCTAGAGTTGGGAGCGCGATCGGAAGTGAATTTGGATGTCCGTAGGTCATTTTGAAGTCATTTGGCTAAAGATAGAAATTTGAAGGTTTTTGAGAAATCTGACCGGAAGTGAAAATTTTAATATCGGGGTCGGAATGTGATTCTGGAAGTTGGATCAGGTCCGTAATGTCGAATATGACTTGTGTTCAAAATTTGGCGTCAATCAGGCGTGATTTGATAGGTCTCGACATCGGATGTGGAAGTTTGAATTTTAGTGCGATCTGTGGTTTTGGTTTTGTTTGATGTGATTTGAGGCCTCGAGCAAGTCCGTGGGATGTTATGGTACTGGGTCGTGTGATTGGACGGAGTCCCGGGTGTCACAACCCAAACCGATGGGCCGCGACGGGCACCCGGTACCTTACTCAACCGAGTACCAACATAACATATCTTTTTGTATCATACTATCATAGATAATTGAGCCAGAGAGGTTGTTGTGAAATAGGTGGAATACAATGTATTATACCAACTTATACGTAAGACATATGGGCCTCTAAGACCAAAATAACCACTCGTACATTGAACATAGGCCGACAAGGCCATACAATCTTCCACGTACNAAACAATACCCGTCTAAATCATACTAACCAAACAAGCGACTCTGAAGCAAATGGAGCGCACCAACATCTTCCGCTGAGCTGATAGCCTACTTGGAGGGCTATCGACCTGTCTATCGGGACCTGCGGGCATGAAACGCAGCGTCTCCAGGCAAAAGGGACGTCATTACGAATAATGTACCGAGTATGTAAGGCACATAAATAAGCACATAAGAGACATAGAAGAAATATAGAGCACATGACTCAACCTGTAAGCCTGAATAGCTTTGTAAATCATAAATTACTTTTAGCATCATGCATATGCATATAAATGTCATGTCGTGCATAGGTACATATATACGCGTATATAATGCCGTTTGAACCATATTTTAGCCATTGTTGGCAGCATCATCATCATATACCAGCTGATCAGGTGGTGGTGCGTATATAACGCCATAACCTTTTCCCATATCTCATATATATATATTTACATATATACGCGTATATAACACCATCTGGTCATGGGTCAATGTGCATATGTAAATGCATATGAAATACGTCTATAAAATCTCTCGGTACTTCATAAGGCCATTATGCCTCTGATTAATATCATGAAATAAACTTTACCAACATACGTATTTTCGAGACCCATGAACAGAAGATAATAATAATTCACATGGGGAATCAAGAATATAGACACTCCTAGTATTTCTATGAATAGAGTAATTTATGGAAATCATGAGTTTGCTTGTTTCTTCTGTATAATTTGGAGCATGCCAAAAGAAAGAATGGATAGCCTTAACATACCTGTTCCTGGAATTTATTTGTACCAAATGAAGCTTTCTGCTTTTTGCGAAATATGAACGAACCAGGCTTGGATTGAACAAAATTGTTGTTGTTTTTTTTGAATTTCCAATCAAAATTTGGCTAAATAATTTGGACGAAAGCAACTTCTGTTCCAAGTTCTTGGATTTTAAAATCCAAGGCAGAATGTTGTTTAACCTAAGGAATTTGGACGAAATGGACATACTTCTTGGCTTAAATGCCAAAGTAATGCTTCTTCTTTTCACGTTAGTCCATGGACAGAATGTAAATTGATCTTAAGTGAAGTGTTTTTCATTTTAATGGATAAAGCTCACAAAAAGTCTTGATAAGACTTTATAATTTGGACTTTGACACATGTAAAGGTGATTGGTGAATCACCTTAAAACTAATAAAGGGGCTGCCACGTTCTCTTGGTGTAATTGATTAAATTTTATCCGCTTATTAGTTAACCGAGTAATGTCTTGCTACCTGGTAATTAATCAATTACCCGCATAATTTAAAAATTATCTCAACTTAATTAAATACTACTCTCTTTCAACATACCTTGTACACCTTACTAGCATGGCCGTGTAGTACCTTGTATAGCACTAGTCCATAATTATCGGGTATTTTAGCTCGGGCCCTATTTTATCCCAAAATGCCAACCTTCGACAAAAATTCATTTTCTTCGATTTTTCTTACCCTCTTACCTTCATGAATTTATTCATCACTTAAAATCCTTATAATCCCCAAATAATCTTTTCCTTGGACTGATGTCAATTTCCTTACGAGAAATCCAACGTACAATACTACAGGGTGCAACATCATCGTAACTTAATACTGCAAAGCATAACATCAGCATAATGTAATACTGTTGGGTGCAATACTGTCGTAGTATAATATTACAGGACGAAATATTGACGTAATATTGCGGGGTGTAACATCATTCCCCCCTTTGGAAACATTCGAGAGACTAATGCTCTTATCATTTTCTTAACTGATATCTTCCGATTACTTTAGAACTTTCCTTGCCATCAAGGCGACTGTTCTGTGAATAAGTCCAAAGTCTAGGGTATTTTTAGTCTTTTTGCTCATATCATGACCAGTGGTCGAAATCTTCCTAATCTCGTAAATGTTACTACCTTTAATCATGCAACCTGTACAATTTTGACCTTGTAAGTGTGCCCAATCTCTAGGATTCATATGTAGAGCTTGATAAGATGTCCCTTTATGCATATATGAGTATAATGAAGTTCTTCGCTCGGTACTTTGTTGAATTCACGAATATTGCTATATCTCATCGCATAGGTCCGTTTAGCCATCCGTATGAATTTACTGACATAACTCTTACCTTAATTTATCGTTGCTGAGGTCTGCTACCAAATCCCATCTTACTCTCGTTGCTTATTCCATATGTATAAATTTAAGTCCTTTAATGCTTCCTCGTTACTGCTCATCTTTAGAATGACGGTTCAATCTCATCTCATACTTTGTGACTTTTGTCCATCTATTGTTGATTCACCTTAATATTGATCTACAATATATCACTGATAACTTGAAACTTCTTATGTAATACTTTGCCGCTAGGGCTTACGTTACCTCAAGGAATATCCGAAGTGATTCCCAAAATCATATTTCATAGTGTCTCAATGTGATTCACCTTATGGGGGTATCCTAAATTCGTGCCCCCAGCGAAATATTTTCTTCTTCTCTTCTTTTTTTTCTTCAATTCATTATTCAAACGAAGGCCCAAACATCATCCTTTATCTGTCACAATTATACCCTCATTTTATTCCCAGGTCAGCATTTCATTCCTTCTAAATGCTATTAATCTTCGACTCTTTTGAGTTCATTAGGGCTATAGTGAGCTTTATATAACATAGAGAAACTGCCTGCTCTTCTGGTATTCATGGGCTTCATCCTAAAGACTTATATTGTGGAAGTCAGCATTTTTGAAGGAATTTCCTAAGTTTGGCTTGAAACGCATTTCAGTGATGTTGATGTCCGTTTGAGATTCCGAGTCTAGGGATAACTTTGTATGGTGATTCTGGAATTGGTAGCGGGATCGGAAGTGAATTCGGATGTCTGTAGGTCATTTTGAAGTCATTTGGCTAAAGATAGAAATTTGAAGGTTTTTGAGAAATCCGACCAGAAGTGGAAGTTTTGATATCGAGGTCGGAATGCGATTTCGGAAGTTGGAGCAGGTCCGTAATGTCGAATATGACTTGTGCGCAAAATTTGAGGTCAATCGGATGTGATTTGATAGGTTTCGGCATCAGATGTAGACGTTGGAAATTTCTAAGTTCATAAAGTTGGGATTTGGGTGCGATTCGTGGTTTCGATGTTGTTTGATGTGATTTGAGGCCTCGAGCAAGTCCGCATTATGTTTTGGAACAGGTTGGTATAATTGGACGGGGTCCCGGGGGCCTCGGGTGGATTCCGGGTGGTTAACGAATCAAATTTGGGAGGTTGAAGAAGGCTGAGGTTGCTGTCATCTGGTGTGACCACACCTGCGAGGATTTGGCCGCAGGTGCGAGAGTGGGCAGGCTTGGCTGAGATCGCAGGTGCGATGGAATTTCCGCACCTGTGAAGGCGCAGATGCGGGCAATGGGTCGTAGGTGTGGATCCGGCTGGAGGAGAAGGAAGCCGCAGGTGCGGGCTCTTGGGCGCACTTGCGGAAGCGCAGGTGCGAAAATCGGCCTGGGCAGAATGTTTTAAAACAAGGATTCTTGGTTCATTTTCTTCATTTCTTCTTTGGCTTAGGCGATCTTGGGAGGCTTCAAAGAGAGGATTCCTTCATGCAATGTCAAGGTAAGTAACTCCTTCATGCTTCTAAGTTAAATACAAGAATATATGCATGGATTAGGCATGGAAATTGGTAAGAATTTGGGAAATATTGAAGAAACCTAGAAAATAGAAATTTGGATTTCTAGCCACGAATTGAGCATGAATATTTGAGTAAATTGTATATTTGAGTTAGTAAGGCTATGGGTAGAATATATCTTCGAGAAATTTCGGATTCCGGGCACGTGGGCCCGAGGGAATTTTTGTCATTTCACTAAGCGGGGTTGGGAAATTATATAATTTGGAATGGTTGCCAATATTAGAGTATATTTTCATTTGGTTGTCATTGTTTGGATAGTTTCGGGGTGTTGTGCGTCCGTTTGGAGTCATCAGAAGGGCTTGGAGGCCGGTTATGGAATCTCGGAGCGAGGTAAGTCTCCTTTCTAACTTTGTTAGGGGGAATCGTCTCCCTAGGTGAATTAATTAAGTCCATGCTATTATCTTCGGGGTCTACGTACGCACGAGGTGACGGGAGTCCGTGCGTAGCTACTATTATGCCATGCCCGGGTAGTCTAGGACCCACTAGCATGCCTTGTGTTGTACTTTGTGATCCTGCTTGTAATATTAAACTGCTAATATAATCAAAATCGTAATTAAATATATAGGGAAGAATAGAGTTCATTTTCTTAATCATTTAGAAGGAGAATTGATTCCTCTATGGATAATAGTATACCTGGTACGGTTGTATTATGAAATATCATTAAACTTGGCAAATGAGTTTCAAAACAAAGATTCAAAAGCTATATTTCATGTTCCTTTAAGAAGAATTTTACCGCTTTCCTGAGAAAAACTGCTTCTTGATAAAAATAAGGATTTATTATGTGGATATGTGTACATATGAGCACCTGAGTCGCAGGTATGATTCGCGAGCAGGCTAGCCTTATTATTTGTATGTATAACCACGTCGCATGATCGATTCGCGAGCTGGGCAGATAGATGCATCTATGGTTCGAGCCGTTCGAACCTTCGGCAGTGCACAGTTTATTATTATTGGTCCGTGCCGTTCGACCCTCGGCATTGCTTGTGCATGATATTTACTGCATAGTTGCTATGATTTTTCCTGATTACCGGCCTGAAATATTAAGTTGTCAATTGCAATGACAGGGATTTAAAGTTATTAAAAAGATTTTGGAAGAAGTTGTTCCTTCCCGTTGATTAATTGTTATTTGATTAAATCACCCATGTTGATTAATTGTTATTAATATGACGAAGATATAAAGTGTTAAACGTCAACGGAGTTGAAAATATTTACTCCTGATTTTAATAAATTGCGTATGATAATCATGCTTAGTGTCACATTTAAATATTCTAATTTGACATTTAGTAAGTGTCTAATTTGACCTCTCGTCACTACCTCTCTGATGTTAGGCGGGCGACTTACTGAGTACACGTTATTTTTGTACTCATGCTACACTTGTTGTGCATTTTATTACACAGATACTTTCATAGCAATGTGGAGGATTCGGAGACCTAGGCGAGCTGCATCATCCGGAGGCGATCCGCAGCTGACAGAGTCTCCCTCGTACTATATTTATTTTCATTTTAAATTTCCTTGTCCAATTTGTATTTTGGACAGGCTTTGTAATGGTTGTATAAATTCTTAGAAATTGCTCATGTACTTGTGACGCCGGATTCTGGGATTTGTTGGGATATATTTTCTAAAGTGTAGTATTCAAACCATTTTTTTTTAATTAATAGATTTTTATTTGGTTAATATGTAATAAAGTGAAAGGAAATGTTTTCATAAATGTTAAAACCGGAAAGTTATTTCAATTAATTAATGATTTAGTTTGCCTGACATTGATGTCCGGCGCCATCACGACCTTTTTTGGGTCGTGACAGGAATGAGTGTTCGGATTTTGTAAAATTTGTCGGGTTGCGAGATGCGAGCCCGAGGGTCGGATTTTTGGTCGACTTTTGGATTTTGTTAAAGATTTAGAATTTATGATCCGGAATAGTTTCTTATGAGTTTTGTTTGTGCATTGAAGTTATTTTGGTTAGATTTGAGCCGTCCGAAGGCCTTTTCCCCCGAGGAGTTCATTTTAGAGTGCGGGTCGTCGTCTTCGAGGTAAGTATCTTGCATAACCTTGTGTGGGGGAACTACCCCTTAGAATTTGAGTCTTCTATGTTGATTGTAGTCCGTGTACGTGAGGTGACGAGTGCGTGCTCGGACTTATTTGTGAAAAGTTGGCCTTTAGGGTTCTTAGGTCCTTATATTTACCGTGTATGAAGTTGTTCTTGATACTTTGGGTTCCTACTTGCTAGTTTCACTTCTACATGCTTTAATTAAATATAATTGCCTTAGGATTCCCTCTTACTATCTAATTGAAGCTTATATGACTTAATTGCAAATTTTACCTCTTCTATCGTCATGATATATTTTTCATAAACTGCCTATCTTTAACTGAAATTACTCTTATCTCATCCTATAATTGCTTAGCCTTAATTGGAGTTACGATTATCTTCTGCTGCTTATTCTTAATTGAATTGTTGAAATCTTTCGTAATTGTCCAACCTCAAAAGGAGTTTAGATAACCTCTACTTTAGATGACTCGCCTTTATTTGGGACTATTTGACTCATGTTGGCTTCTTATTGTTGACTTGAATATTGTGGAATGGTTGCTAGATTCTTTGCTTTACTCTTGTTAAGTTGTTTTCCTTGCGCCTAGCATTTTTTACTGTGGTTATTCCTTGTGAATGATTTTTACCATTTTTTGTGATTTAAAGTTCTTGAGTTGATTTACTTGTCGTACTTTGCATTACTGTCATTGTTGTTTTTGTACTTGATATGGTGATGTACGAGGTTTCTGTCATGCTATAGTTGTTATCTCTGTTGGTCGCGTTGTATATTTAAATTAGGACAACGAAAAGTATTCCGGGAGATCCCCCTGTACTGCATATTTCTTTTGGGACTACAGACGTATTCCAGGAGATCCCCATGTACTACATATTTATTTTGGGACTAAAGACGTATTCCGGGAGATCCCCCAGCACTGCATATTTATTTTGGACTACGAACGTATTCCGGGAGATCCCCATGTACTGCATAATAAATTCGGGACTACGGGACGGGATCCCAGTAGATTCCCCTGTTGATATATCTGTGTTCAGAGCTGTTAATCCTCTATTATTAGGTGTCACAGGGTGACCTATACTCGCAGGATATTTACTTGAAGAGTGGTATTTGAAAAGTATTTATTTTGAAGAAACTATGTTTGAACAATATTTATTTGAAAAATATATTTGAGAAACATTTATCTTGAAGAAACTATGTTTGAAAGACATTTATTTGAAAAGTATTTATCTTGAAGAAACTATGTTTGATAGACACTTATTTGAAAAGTATATTTGAAAAGCATTTATCTGGAAAGAATTGTGTTCGCAGGACATTTATTTGGAAATTTCATATTTTAAAAGTAATTATCTTGAAAGAACTATGTTTGAAGGATATTTATTTGAAAAGTTTATGTTTGAAGGAAGTATATTTCAAAAGAATTTCCCATTGGAAAGGATTTTATTCTAAAGACCTTAATTTAAAAACTTACGGGTGAAGTTTAGACTTGAAAAATTTGACTGATTTATTGGGGTTGTTGGCTAAGGCCTGATGTGGAAACTATTGCAGTGCTGAGTTACTATTTGCCCTTACTGTATTGTGATTTTCGGATTTGGGTTGTGTTCCTGTCCATCCTTCTGTGTCTTATTATGGTGTTCCGCTATTACTTGCTATTTTTCTCTCCTTATTGTAGTTGCTATAGTTTTAGCCATATCGTGTAGTCATTAGATAGATGTCATGTTCTATCATTCCTGCACTTATGCTTGTTCCGTTTGTTAGACTAGTGGGTGTCTTGACTAGTCCTTGTCACTACTTCATTGAGGTTAGTCTTGATACTTACTGGGCACCATTGTGGTGTGCTCATACTACACTTCTGCATATTTTTGTGCAGATCTAGATATTGATCGTTAGTAGTTGTGCGGATCCTTACTGAGGAGACTCAAGGTAAACCTACTGCTGCGTTCGCAGGCTTCGGAGTTACCTTCTTACTTTGTATTCAATTGTTTTTACTCATTTCCAGACAGTTGTATTTAGAAGTTGTAGCAAACTCTGTAGAGCTTCTGACTTGTACTACCGGTATTGGGAAATTGTAAATTTTGTAAGCATTTCTATATGAAAATTGTCAGATTTTCTTTATTATTGTTGTTAGTCAGTAAATGTTAGGCTTACCTAGTCACTTAGACTAGGTGCCATCACGATACCCAACGAAGGGAAAGATTGGGTCGTGACAGGTCGGTATCAGAGCTCTAGATTCATAGGTGCTACAAGTCATAAGCGGGTGTAGTAGAGTCTTGCGGATCGGTACGGAGACGTATGTACTTATCTTCGAGAGGCTACGGAACTATTAGGACAATTTCAATTCCTTCATTCCTATCATGTGAGTTCATTGATCTTGAAGTTTGAAATTTATCATTCCATTCTCTCACAAATGGTGAGGACACGAGCTGCAGTTCCTGATGATGTTACCCCCGGAGCAGATGTCTCTTTGGTCAGAGGTAGAGGACGATGAGGAGAATGTGTCGTAGCTAGGGAACCTACCAGAGCAGCAGTACGGGAGCCGCCAGTAGTTCCAGTTGGGGGACCGGTACCGGAGGCGCCTGTTGTTACCCCCGGACTTCATGAGACTTTACCACAGTTCCTGAGCATGTTTGGTATATTGGCTCAAGCGGGGTTATTTCCAGTTGCACCAGTTACTTCACAGACCGAGAGAGGAGCCCAGACTCCCGCCGCCCACACTCCAGAGCAGCGAGTTCACGTTGGTCAGGTTCCAGGTGTCATGGTGATGCAGCCTGTGGTTCCAGTTCAGCTCATGGTCAAAGCATCAGCATCCAAGGAAGGGCTGCTTATATTTTCAAGGTTCAAGAGATATAACCATCCTACATTCAACACTTTGGCTTCAATGTGCATAGGGTTTTCTAGAGGAGTGCCATAGCATCCTCTGCACAATGTATATTGTTGAGACGAGTGGGGTTGCTTTTACTACGCTCCAGCTTAAGGGAGCGGCTTATCAGTGATAGCGGACATATGAGTTGGGTAGCTGGCCGATGCAGCTTCACTTACATGGGTTCAGTTTCAGAGATGTTTTTGAGAAAGTTTGTACCTCAGTCCCTTCGGATTCATGGCGCGCGGAGTTTGAGCAGTTGCATCAGGGCACTATGTCAGTATTAGAGTATGCCGTCAAATTCAGTGATTTGGCCAGACATGCACCTGCCTTGGTTGCTACAGTTAGAGGGAGGGTCCGTAGATTCATTGAGGGGATCATGCATGATATTCGGTTCAGCATGGCTCGAGAGTTGGAGTCGTATGTTTTGTTTCAGCAGGTGGTAGGGGTCGCTCGCCGGTTAGAGGGCATGTGGGACTGGGAGCAAGAGGACAGGCAAATCAGGAGAGAGAGTACAGGGGTCGATGAGGCCTCATAGAACGGAGAGATCTGCTGCTCCTTATTTTGGAGGTAGGGTATGACATGGTAGAGGTTTTAAGGGCTAGCCAGTTCAGTTTGCACTTCCGGCTTCGTGCAGTGTTTCAGGTGCTCATGGGTCTCAGAATACTCATACTACTCAGTTTCCACAGCCACGTCATCATAAAGGTTTCTTTGAGTGTGGAGGTATCGTCCACATGGTGAGAGATTGTCCTAGGCTTCGGGCAGGTGTGTCACAACGAGTTATTCAGGTGAGTAGAGGGCTCCCAAGAAGGGGAGGCTCGGCCTGTTGATGTGTTTCATATAGTAGGTTGGAGGCCGTTGTGCCAGATGTTATCATATAGGTATGTTTTGATCTGTTATAAAGGGTAACCATTCGTATTTCATTATAGTTCTATTGGTTGGGACGAGTTCCCTTATTTGTTGATTCAGTTATGAGTGAGTTTCACGCCTTGCACTCTATTTTCGTGTTTTCTCCTGCTGGGAGATTCTATGAGTGCTAGCCCGTGTCTATCGTTGTTTTTATTCATCATTGTGAGTGGTGATACTATAAGTGAGTCCTTGTTGTGCAGCATGGTAGGCTTGATGTGATTTTCCTGAGTATTTTGGTTACGAGCTGTGATTTGATACTCTACCGGGGTGAGAGTTCAGTGAGTGTTGTGATTTTATTGGCAGAGCTGATTTAGTTGAAGATTTCAATTGGTATGATATATATTCGATCCGTGATTTAGATTTGAGGGCGAAACCCTCGTAATTTTGTGTGTTTTGTTACGTTCTAACCGGGCTATGTATCGCGATAGAAGTTGTATCGGGATGGGATCCTTGTGATTTGTTCATGTGCTTTAATTCCTTCCTTGTTATATTATTTTGTAGGTTAGTATTGATAGAGAGTTATGCCTGTCGGGCTTCTTTGGTATTCCCTTGTGTGTTTCTCTTTTCATATTCAGTCGTTTTCGTTCTGTGCTTCTTCAGTTTTAACTTACGGGGTGTGTGCCCGGTGGTGTTAGTTGTGGCTTGGTGATTTGGGTGTCTAATTATGGGGTTTTCGTGTTTCTTGCATTATTATCAGTGTTATGGAGGTTTGAAATAGAGTTCTATCGGATATGAGGCTAATTGCCGGTGCTGGGTTGATTTCGGGCAGATATTGTGATCAGAAGTTTTATTAAGGGCCTATGTGTGGTGTGTTATGTTGTGTGGTCGTACCTTGTGGATGTAGGCATGAGTTGATGCATCTGGTTGAGACTGATACCGGATATAGATTTAGAATTGGGTCTTTTGTAAATGAATCGAATGTGAGAATTTGGGGTATGAGTCTTATTGGTGTTGGTAGAAAGGCTATATTGCAGTTGATATAGTGTCGTCGGGCTTATGTAGATTGGGGTGATGTGAGATCACCCGTGGGTATATGTTGGAAGTGTGCATTCAGTGATTTGAAGACTTCAAGACGAATCTCGGCACGTTCGAGGACGAACGTTTATTTTAAGAGGGGGAGAATGTAACGACCTGACCGGTCATTTTGAGAATTTAAGCCCCGTTCGGTGGCATAAGTCCTTGAGAAGCTTCACATTATGTATATTGACTTGCGTCCATGGTTGGATTCAGTTATCGGATTATACAGAGTCGAATTGGAACAAGGATTCTAGTTTTGGAAGCTTAAGCGGTGAAATTTGACCGAAATTTGACTTTTTGTGTAAACGGCTCCGGAATAAGTTTTGGATAATGTCAACAGCTCTGTATGGTGATTTTAGAATTAGGTGCGCCTCCGGATTTGGATGTCCATAGAGTAATTTGAGGCAATTCGGCGAAAAAGTTGGAAAATTTGAAGTTTGGAAAATGGAGAAGTTTGACCCATAGTTGACTTTTGTGATATTGGGGTCGAAATGCGATTTCTAGAGTTGGAACAGCTCTGTTATGTAAATTGGTACTTTTCTTCAAAGTTTGGCGTCATTTCGAGTTGAATTGATAGGTTTCAGCACGAGTTTTAGAAATTGGAAGATTGAAAGTTCATAAGCTCGATTCATGGTGCGATTCGTAGTTTCGTCGTGGTTTGATGTGATTTGAGACCTCGAGCGGGTCTTTGTTAGGGTATAGAACTTGTTGGTATGCTTGGACGGGGTCTCGAGGGACCCGGGTACGTATTGGACGAGTTTTAGATGGTTTTCCATGGGTTTAAGAGGTCTGAGTTCTGGTGTAATTGCACCTGCGGACCTTGGGCACAAGTGCGATGGTCGCAGGTGCGAAGGAGGAGGCGCAGGTGCGAGAAAAGCTAGTATGGGCAGTCTCCGCAGATGCGGAAATTGGAGCGCACGTGCGGCGCTGCAGGAGCGGATCCGTGAGCGTAGAAGCGGAGTGCAGCGCAGGTGCGGTTGCGCATAATCAACTAATTTTGTTGCAGGTGTGGAAGTCCTGGCAGATTCTTATAACTCGAGGGTTGGCTATTTTCTTCATATTTTGTGTTTTGGACTCCGGATCTGGGAGCGAATTTTGGGGGTTTTCAAGCTAATCTATTGGGTAAGTGCACCTAGTATTTAATGTATTCCATGATTTTACCTTCATTTCTATAATTAAATTGTGTTTCTGGCTGAGGAAAGTATTGGTTTTTGAAGAAAATTTCAAAAATGAAAAATCATGATTTTAGGGACAAAATGGTATTGGAATTTGGTAATTTTTGTATGGTTGAACTCATATTGTAATGAGTGTTCGGATTTTGTAAAATTTGTCGGGTTCCGAGATGCGGGCCCGAGGGTCGGATTTTGGGTCGACTTTTGGATTTTGTTAAAGATTTAGAATTTATGATCCGGAATAGTTTCTTATGAGTTTTATTTGTGCATTGAAGTTATTTTGGTTAGATTTGAGCCGTCCGAAGGCCTTTTCACCCGAGGAGGTCATTTTAGAGTACGGGTCGTCGTCTTCGAGGTAAGTATCTTGCCTAACCTTGTGTTGGGTAACTACCTCTTAGAATTTGAGTCTTCTATGTTGATTGTAGTCCGTGTACGTGAGGTGAGGAGTGCGTTCTCGGACATATTTGTGAAAGTTGGTCTTTAGGGTTCTTAGGTCCTTATATTTACCGTGTATGAAGTTGTTCTTGATACGTTGGGTTCCTACTTGCTAGTTTCACTTCTACATGCTTTAATTAAAGATAATTGCCTTAGGATTCCCTCTTACTATCTAATTGAAGCTTATTTGACTTAATTGCAAATTTTACCTCTTCTATCGTCATGATATATTTTTCATAAACTGCCTATCTTTAATTGAAATTACTCTTATCTCACCCTATAATTGCTTAGCCTTAATTGGAGTTACGATTATCTTCTGCTGCTTATTCTTAATTGAATTGTTGTAATCTTTCGTAATTGTCCAACCTCAAAAGGAGTTTAGATAACCTCTACGTAAGATGACTTGCCTTTATTTGGGACTAATTGACTCGTGTTGGCTTCTTATTGTTGACGTGAATATTGCAGAATAATTGCTACATTCTTTGCTTTACTCTTGTTAAGTTGTTTTCCTTGCGCCTAGAATTTTTTATTGTGGTTATTCCTTGTGGATGAGTTTTACTGTTCTTTGTGATTTAAAGTTCTTGAGTTGATTTACTTGTCGTACTTTGCATTACTGCCATTGTTGTTTTTGTACTTGATGTGGTGATGTACGAGGAATCTGTCGGGCTATAGTTGTAATCTCTGTTGGTCGCGCTGCATATTTAAATTGGGACCACGAAACGTATTCCGGGAGATCCCCCTGTACTGCGTATTTATTTTAGGACTACGGACATATTTCGGGAGATCCCCAGTACTG
Organism: Nicotiana knightiana; assembly: GCA_005239525.1. Classification (NCBI taxonomy): domain Eukaryota; kingdom Viridiplantae; phylum Streptophyta; class Magnoliopsida; order Solanales; family Solanaceae; genus Nicotiana; species Nicotiana knightiana. Next base: position 8,577 of record ML381003.1, on the reverse strand, counting down.
CATATTTATTTTGGGATTATGGACGTATTTCGAGAGATCACCCTGTACTGCATAATAAATTCGGCTTTACGGGACGGGATCCCGATAGATTCCCCTGTTGATATATCTATGTTCAGAGCTGTTAATCCTCTATGCTTAGGTGTCACAGGGTGACATATACTCGAAGGATATTTACTTGAAAAGTGGTATTTGAAAAGTATTTATTTTGAAAAAACTATGTTTGAAGAATATTTATTTGAAAAATATTTATCTTGAAGAAACTATGTTTGAAAGACATTTATTTGAAAAACATTTATCTTGAAGAAACTATGTCTGATAGACACTTATTTGAAAAGTATATTTGAAAAGCATTTATCTTGAAAGAACTATGTTTGAAGGATATTTATTTGAAAAGTTTATGTTTGAAAGAAGTATATTTCAAAAGAATTTCCCATTGGAAAGGATTTTATTCTAAAGACCTCAATTTAAAAACTTACGGGTGAAAGTTTACACTTGAAGGATTTGACTGATTTATTGGGGTTGTTGGCTAAGGCCTGATGTGGAAACTATTACAGTGCTGAGTTACTATTTGCCCTTACTGTATTGTGATTTTCGGATTTGGGTTGTATTCTCGTCCATCCTTCTGTGTCTTATTACGGTGTTCCGCTATTACTTGCTATTTTTCTCTCCTTATTGTAGTTGCTATAGTTTTAGCCATATCGTGTAGTCATTAGATAGATGTCATGTTCTGTCATTCCTGCACTTATGCTTGTTCCGTTTGTTAGACTAGTGGGTTTCTTGACTAGTCCTTGTCACTACTTCACTGAGATTAGTCTTGATCGTTAGTAGCTGTGCGGATCGTTGCTGAGGAGACTCAAGGTAAACCAACTGTTGTGTTCGCAGGCTTTGCAGTCACCTTCTTACTTTGTATTCAACTGTTTTTACTCATTTCCAAACAGTTGTATTTAGAAGTTGTAGAAAACTCTGTAGAGCTTATGACTTGTACTACCGGTTTTGGAAAATTGTAAATTTTGTAAGCGTTTCTCTATCAAGACTATCAGATTTTCTTTATTATTGTTGTTAGTCAGTAAATGTTAGGCTTACCTAGTTCCTAAGACTAAGTGCCATCACGATAACCAATGAAGGGAAACATTGGGTCGTGACATATAGCAAGGAATTTTACACTTTGTAAGTCCGAGTAAAATATTCCAAAGACCACTACAACACTCAAAATAAACAACCCTCTTTTGCTATTCCCACCTCATTACAATATCGCACACTCTCTATTTTTCTCAGAGACTGTTTTTCTATACCCTGTCTGTGATGCCTCACTCTTTCTTTCTCTCTTTGTTGGTGCGTAGAAATGAGAGCCGAAACTATCCTTTTATAGCAGAAGCCTCACTCTGTGAAACCTACCACATTTGACAATTTGCATACACTTTCCTTCTTTTTCTTTCTTTCATTTATGGGTATGGACCCCTTTCCTTCTTTTTCTTTCTTTCATTTACAGGGATGGACCCAACAGGAGATTCGTTCCAGACGATAAATAAATGAGCTCGTTTAAAAGCTCTAATGGCACTCACGGCCTCAGTGCTATGGAACTCACTAAAACATCTAACATAACACATTCTTTCCACCAGCTACAATATCTCCATCTTCCATAATTATGGCCAGAAAGACATTTGGACTATCAAAGAAAAAAAAAGTATTAAGGCAGAATCTTGAGTTTTGTTTCTTTTTTTTTCGGATAATCGAGAATTCCCCAGGACTAACTAGCGCAATGTTTGAAACTTATGGATAATGGGCCCGCCTCTCTACTCTTGACACTTAAGTACAAGAATTTTGTTTGCGGTAGGGTTCGAAATAATGCGCCTAATTAACACATCAAGAGTTACGGTCTTACCACTACACCAAAGGCCTAGGGGGCAATCTATTGATACTCTTACTCACTCATATCAGAAGTAGTTTCAAAATATAAATTAAAACCTTAGAGTCAATATTATTAGCTACTAACAGATGCCAAGAAGAACAAAAGTCCTTGGACACGTAATGGATCTTGAAGTATTATTTCTGCATCTCCCTGACCAAATCCGCCTACATTAACTTCTTGTTCTATTAATCAGAAGCATCCAGCAGCACCACGCCGGTTTAGAATTCGATTCTACCGACTGTATATTTGCAATGATAATAGCTACAATGCTCTAGATAATTGGTAGTACAAGTAACATATGTAGAACTATCATGCATATATCCTAATTGACTTATTGAGCTCAATATGTCAAGTATGTGTCTACAAACTGGTGAGGATGGACAGATAGCTTATGCCATCACAAAGAGGAACAGGAATCATAACGGTTTTTACCATGGGTCGTGCAAGGGTAACGCTAGCAAAGCTTTTGCCCCAAAGTTTTGAGACCCAAAAAGTATTAATAGTAGAATAGATAATAATATTTTCACTTAGACAATATTAAAGTTTGTAGCACAAAATATAAAATATGTGCAAAAAAGAAAAAGAAAATCAAAGAATATCTACTTTTTAATATTAGAAGTATTTTACAACTTCAAATTAAACTATTCAGATCTTTATATTAGCAAATAAAGTTTCTTATAACAAGATCCAAGATAAAATACATGGCTAATGTCTTACCAACATGAATTAAACCTCGATAATATAAATAATAATATTATTAAGTGAAGTTAAAAGTCATATATCTTGTAAGAATATATACTATATTATGTTATAAATAAATACAAAAAAAAGATAACATTAAAGTTTTTGCATATAACAATAGGTGTATAAAATTTAGACTAAGTTTTGGGCACGTACGTTATATGTGTATCCTTACAAACAATAAAATGTAAATTGAAAGATTAGTACCATAATACAAAGGAAATCAAACCTTCATGAAAGAATATTAAATATCAAGATGTGATATCTGTTTAACCAAAGAACTAGGCCCTTTGACTAAAGCTTATTTTTAAGATGAATACGGGTGATTGATAATCAAAATAATGAAGAAAAATGAATAATAGACAGTATTGCAGAAATAAAAAATCGAAGTTAATTGTATTCGAGAATCAGATGTCTTTATAAGTTGTATTCCCCTCCCTTATATAAGAGATTCTTACAACGTACGACTCTTGCAATGGTTACTCATTAATGACTAATTATGACATTAATGAGGCGTTATAAAGGATAACGGTAATTGGGGTTCAGTTACATAACATTCAAGTAATTAATTGTGGGTCCTTGAATCTGCCCGTAGCTTTGTCTAGATTCATTCTGACCGATCCTCTCTCTCGTTTTGATCAAGTTGAGTTTTCCTGGCTGGTAAGTTCGTGGGTTTACTGAACCGTGCCTCTTTTTACCTTATCTCTTCTGAGAATCACATCCAGCTGTCGCGTTTTTCTGTGTCCACGTGACCGGCTGAGTTGTCAAAAGTTGGCTTACGTGTGAAACTCTTTTTTATCAATACAGATAGTCCCCCCACTTACCATATATTTAATGATTAATATTTGGTAAGTGGATATTCATTTATGGCGGAAATATTTTGCCGCTGCTTTTCCTTGAATCATTGTATCCTTCTCTGCACCATAGGCGTCGTTTGTCACTTCCATTTAATGCTCATACCACGCTTCCTTTTTGAATTGGTTCTGCATTTACTCGACACCTTTTAGGGCTTTTTGCGGTTGTGCCAGTCCCGAAGTGACATCTTCAATTATGACTTTTCATCATTATTTTCCTTTTTCTTCATGTTTGATGGTTGTCTTCAAGTATAAATACATATTTTCTTTTCTTTGCTTCCACGAAACACTTTTCTAACTTTGTCTTTTGTAAAGGACTTTCTTCTTTGCCCTTGTAAACATGTCTTCTTCAAACCAACCTCAAAGAGTAATAGATATTGAAAGTTTAGCGCCATCTTCTGCTCCGACTAGGAGTCGGAGGGGTGGTAGACTTAGAAGTCTAGGATCCACTCCTTCGAGGGGCTCCTCTTCTTCTCAGATAGTTCCTCCTCCTTCCACTAGATCTCCAGTTTCTCCGAGATTTAGGGTTTCTCGGTCTTTGTCTAGAGGTAGAGGCGAACGCCTTCGTGAACCTGGAGTCGATGAAATTGTCCCTGCTGAGTTTGTTTTTGCTAGGGATAGTCAAGTTCTTGTAGATCAATCTTCTTCTCTTGATAGTGTCGAAAGATATCCAACCCTTATAACTGAGGGTCATATTTCCCTTGTTCGTAGGGAGTTCTTTTGGAGGTCAGACTTTCTTGTTTGTATTCCGAATAGTAATCAAAGAATAACGTCTTACAAGACGGGATATTCTTTTGTTTATACGTATCCTTTCACTTTAGGGTTTAGACCCCCCATTGACCCAGTTATAATTGAGTTTTGCCATTTTTTCAATATCTGCTTAGGACAAGTTGGCCCGCTTGTGTGGCGAGTTGTCGCATGTCTTAGGAGTTTGGTTTCTTTAGCCTCGGTTCCTTTTACCTTCAACCATCTTATTCACCTCTACTCTCCTACCTTATTTCGTGAAGGGGTTTTTACTCTGACTGCTAGAAGCAAAAGAGTGCTGGTAACCCCTGGAGACGATAAGGATAGGGGTTGGTAGCTCCGGTATGTTGTTGTACCCACGAAGTGGAATCGCACACGTGAGTATGCTTTATCTCACATTTACTTTTTCTTGTTTTGACTTGAGATGTTTTATAACACCGTGTCTATTTTTTCTTCTCTCAGCAATCATGAATACAGTTGAGAATGTCTTCGGTATTCGTGATTGGGTAGAAAATTTATTATTTGTTGCTCCTTCAGAAGAAAGATCTTGGAAGTACCTCGCTAGGAGGTTTGGTTGGCAAGTAAACACCCACGGTAAGTGAAGCTANAGGAAGATTAGTGAGTCTTGTTCCGTAGAAGAGGAAGAAGAGGATGCTTTAGTGCACAAGCCACGGAGAAGGCGAATGGTTTTAGATGATGAGCTTACAGCCTCAACCTTGCCTTCCGTGTCTGTGATTGAGCCCCCTGTCCTTGCTGATGTTTCACATTCCCTATTCATGAGGGTGGTGATCTTGCTCCTGACGACGTCGCTTTGGTTGTTGTCTTTCCTGCTTCTTTGAGAGAAGTTGTTTCGTCTGTTCCTTTGGCTATTTAAACTTCTGTTGTTGCTTTGCCTGTAACTTCTTCAACTTTTCAACTCTTTGTGTCTGCTGCTTTACCCGTGGCTTCTCCAGCTCCTCAACCTTCCGTGCATGTTGTTGTTCCATCTCTGCCTGCTTCCATGCCTTCTATTAGGGAAGCAGGGTCTTCCAGCAGAGAGAAGCGGCAGGTGGTAATAGAGGTTCCAACTGAGGGGAACCTTTTCAAGAAAACGGGTGAGCCCGAAGTGTGGCTCAAGCCTTTGATAGGTCCCTCTGAGAAAGCAAAGCTAGCCAGCCACGGTGCTTTTACATGGGCCAATGAGTTCGTGCATACTTCTTTGAAGGTATGGTGCAAGTTATCCTCTTTCACTCTCTTATATGAGATTTACCATATTTGACTGGTTTATTTCTTGTAGATTAACCTTATAGGCATGGAGCTTATGAAGAGGATTTCAAACACGGACCAAGAGACAAAAGAGTTGCAGGCCGATGTTGATATTTGGAGAGCACAGTATGATAGCCTAAGGATTGACTTGGATGCTTTAGAAGAGGAATGGAGTACCTTGAAGAGGCAGATGAGACTCATGGCAGCAGAACTGGAAGTGGAGAGCGCTTCTTGCTGTCAAGCTAATAAAGATAAGAGTGTTCTGGAGTCTTCGTTCGCGGAGCACCTGTCCCGTGCCTCAGAGAAAATTAGAGACTTGAAGAACTTGTTAGGGCAGAAAGAGGAATACTCAGGGGAGCTCGTGCAATCACTCACTCGTACTCAAGAAGACCTTCGTAGGGCTTTAGACAAAGCTCAAACTTTAGAGGAGTCGATTGTTCCATTAAGGGCCGCCCATGAAGCTGCGGAAGCGGAGAAGGACGGATTGAGAGCTGAGCTTCAAGTAAGGTCNGGGGGTAAATTTGGATTTCCTTTAAGTCCCCAAATGACAACTTAGGGGCACCACAATGTATATAAAACTTTTATACGGTTAATTATAAGTTAATACTTAATTTTAGCCGTTTTAATATATAAATGTTAGTTCGACTTTTGTTGAGTTTCTGTTTCACTCTTAAATCTTTTGCATGCTTCATTTTTTGAGGTTTTAGATTTACCTTCGAGTTTTGCATGGGGAATGCTTTAGACTACTCGTACCTTTTTTGTAATAGGGACGGTGTCATATCAAATGTGTGCTTTTTCGTAATAGGCATAGTTTATGGAAGAGGGCCCTTTATAATTGACATGAAGAAGACGTCTCAACTTCATGATAATGCAATAGAGTGATAGGAATTTTACACATGTTTAAGAATGTTTCCAAGGAAAGTTTTTTGTTTGAACTTCCATGACATTTTACATGTGTTTGGTTATCGTCTAAAACTCATGTTTGCAATTGTTTTTGTTTAACAGATTTGATATACTCTTGTATTTCATAACTTTTTTTCATAGGTAACAGTTTTTCGATATTAATACAAGGAACCAACTGTTTTTTACTAGTAACATTTTTTATAAAGATTTGGGTTTTTACCCGCAACTGTTTTGGAAACAGTTTTCTAATAAGTACGAGGGAAATATTTTCTTATTCGTAACTATTTTTATTTGATAACAGTTTCTTGAAAAAATACAAGGATTTAGATCTTTCATCCATAACTGCTTTATTTGAGAACAGTTTTTTGAATGAGTACATTGATNTGATAGTCTTCTTTGCTTCGTCTTAGCCTTCCATACTGTATAGTCCCCCAAGTGTTTGAGCTTTGAAGAATGATATCTCGAGCACTTGATTATTCCTTCCTTGTGGTCCTTTTCTTGAAAAGGAAACACATTTCGGACTCGAAGGTATATAGTTTTTTAGATGATGACTACTTAACCCTTTTGAAACGTCCATCATAAAGTGTAACCCTAGACCGGGAATTGTGTTATTTCCTCGCGTCTTTGCAGGTCTAATATCATCATCTGGTGATGGGTTAGCTTTGTGCCTATCATCTAAAAAAGTTAGTAAAATTTTTAAATGTGCAAAATAAAATCGAACGTGTGATACCTGACGGGGGGTATTCTTTTCTTCTAGAAGTAATACTTCTTTAGATGGATGGCATTCTATCTTGTTGGTATAACTCTTCCGTCCATAGCTTCCAACTCATAGGCGCCTTTCCCAGCTATGCCTCGGATTTTGTAAGGTCCTTCCCAGTTTGGATTTAGCTTTCCTGCACCTGCTTCTTTCGTTGATTGAAAGACTTTTTTGAGGACGAAGTCCCCAATCTTAAAGTACCTGAGATGAGCTTTACGGTTGTAATAACGCTCTATGATTTGTTTTTGAGCTGCCATCTGTATCAATGTTGATTATCTCCGTGGTTCGAGCAGGTCCAGGTTGGTCCTTAATTCGTCGTCATTTTCATCTTCCATGGTTGTTGAGAACCTTATGCTTGGTTCACCAATCTCCACGGGTATTAAGGCTTCTGAGCCATAAACAAGTGCGAACGGAGTTTCTCCCGTGGCTATCTTTGAAGTTGTGTTGTATGCCCATAGTATCGCTGGTAACTCTTCAGGCCAATTTCCTTTGGCTTTATCCAGCCGCTTCTTTAGATTGTTGATGATGACCTTATTTGTTGACTCAGCTTGTCCATTAGCCACAGGGTGGTACGGCGTTGAAGTGATCCGCTTGATTTGCCAACTTTCGAAGAATTCTGTGATTTGCGAGCCTATGAATTGTGGGCCATTATCACACACGATTTCCTTTGGTATTCCAAAGCGGCATATTATGTTTCGCCATAAGAAGCTTTTAACTTCCTTTTCTCGCACTTGTTTGAACGCTTCTGCCTCTACCCATTTTGTAAAATAGTCGGTTAGTACGAGTAAAAAGCATACCTGTCCTTTAGTTGTGGGAAGAGGTCCTATGATGTCCATACCCCATTTCATGAAAGGCCATGGGGATATTATTGGATGTAATAATTCCG
>ML381002.1:34528-57448 GCA_005239525.1 Nicotiana knightiana | reverse complement strand
ACCTGGTTCTTCTTGGTGTTCCAACTACTACTGTTGCAGAATAATAAAAGCAGTAAAGTAAAAATACAGAGATTTTTACGTGGAAAACAGCTGGCTCAAAAAGGTGAAAAACCCACGACCTACTCCTCAGTAGGATTTTCTCAAACTCTTCACTAAAACTCTGAGCCAAACGAACTTACAAAATAAACTCTTTTGTAATCATAGGACTAACTCTAATCCCTTTGTAGTAACTAGCCCCTAGCTAATTGCTACACACCTCAAGTTAACTCTAACTTGAACAACACGTACCTATTACAAGTGCTTCTATGAAAGCTGAAAGATACAATATTAAAACTCCTACTACAATCAACTAGACTCAATAATCAATCAGATGGAATTGGTTCTTCTAGTTGAACTGTAGCCTTTGGATCGCACAATGATTCTTCTAGCAAAATAACTCTGGGAACTTTGCTTTCAGATTTTGATTCACTTTAGCTTTTGTGCGTGTAGAATTCCAGCAGAAATACATCAAGTATTTATATAGTCAGTTGTTGAGCTTGTCGTCCAATTCTACTCCAACTCTACCTGGGTGAACATAATTCGTACCAAACTAAACTTCCTTTATTTTGTTACTTTCCTTGCTGAATTCGACTTCAATCAACTCATCAGTTTGAAACCTTTTTGCATTAGGAGAAAATCTCTTGGTTCATTGATATTTCATATTCACAAACATCTCCTATACATATACGGTTCATGTGCCAGCTATTCAGTTCAAGATGTGTGCTCTGATGGACCTGGTTCAACTGGTCAGCCATTTGTCAATCTTCAAAACTATGCAGTGACATGGTTCAACACTATATATGGCACTCAGGCCCAGGGAAGTACCATCCCGGAATATGCATAAACACCGGTGACCGTAGTCACTCCGTACTGAGGAAAAAAGCCAGTCCAGCTCCCACTAAGAAGATCCATCTCCGGAATACCACACTCGGACAAAATCCATGTACAGGGAAGATCCATACCTCACATAGCATTAGCTTCGGACAAGATCCATGTCCATGGAAGATCCATCCCTCACATAACACCAGCTTTGGACAAGATCCATGCCAAGGAAATTCCATCCCTCATCATCAATACGCTTACTGGGGGTGTAAAGACTCCGGAGGGGCCCTCATGGCCCAAGCTCCATATCAAGCCAACGAAGGCATGATTTAAATATCACTGCGATGTGCAGTCCCTTCTCATAACTTTCTTAATAATAGGCTCTCGGCCTCACTTAGTCATTACTCTTCAGTCTCACTCACATGGATCACAGATGCCTCCATCAGCCCGAAACAATGTTAAGTATGCATATAATAAATAATACTGAGACTGAGATATGAAGTGATATGCTATAAGAGGACTGAGTATATGAAATCAAACAACCACAAAATGAGACACTAATATATGAACACTCGGGTCTCAGCATTTTCGGCGTGAAGCCTAGCATTTATACTTAACATGATTTCTAATAGGTTCACAATTACCACATTAACAGAAGCACAGATATCATCAGGGAATAATCACTAAGCGGTGCCATGGGATAAGCCAGGCCACAAATCCTTGGTGCACGCCCGCACGCCCGTCACTTGGCATGCGTGTCACCTCGATTATAGTCATAAATCATTTAGCTCGGGGTTTCGAACCCTCAGAACCAAGTTTGGAAACGTTACTTACCTCAAAACCGGCTAAAATACTATTCTGCAGTGCCTTTGCCTCTAAATTCGGCCTCTGAGTGCTCCAAATCTACCAAGTTCAGATTTTTATCATCAAATTATGCTAATTTTTATCATCAAATTAGCTCAAAACCCGAAATTAGCCAAAACCCGACCCCCGATCCCGCATCTCGGAACTCAACAAATTTTATACCGAAATGTTCTTCATCATTTCACGAGTCCGTACATATAAAGAACGCTAAAATAGGAGTTCGTTTGACCCCTCAAATCGACCCCTAAAGGTCTCATAATCTAAAGCCCTAACTCCACCTTTTTCTACTGATTTTCATGAATTTAACACTAATATTATGTTCCTTAATCACCTATAATCAAGTTTTAGGGTCCAAAATACTTACCTCCACGAAGAACACTTATTTCCCCTCTTCAAAATCGCCTCCAAGCTCTTTTCCCGTTCAAAAATGGTGTTAAAAGTTCTGATGGTCGCGGAGGGTTTTAATTTATACTTTCTGCCCAGGGGTTCCGCACCTGCGGCCTTATTAGCTCACCTGCGATCCTAGGTGCGTAGCTACGCATATGACTTAAACCCTCGATTTCCGCACCTTCGGTTGCTTTTTCGCACCTACGCTCCCATAGGTGCGACCATTCGTCCGCACCTGCGACCCCTTCACAAACAGCCAAATTCTTACCTGCGCAAGGTCTTCGCACCTGAGCACCTCGTGCCTGAGGTCCTCCTTCCGCAGGTGCGACCACACCAGCAGTGGTGCACCAGCAGCAGATTTGCTGCATATTTCTAACTCCGATCTTCTCGTTAACCACCCGAAATTAATCCCCAGCCCCTCGGGACCCCAACCAAATATACCAACATATCATATATGATCATTCAAACTTAGTTGCACTTCCTAAACACTAAAAATAACATCAAAACACCAAAATCACATCAAATTCAAGCCTAAGAACTTTGAAATTTCTAAAATCCACCAACGATGCCGAAACTATCCAAAACAACTCCGACTAACCTAAAATTTTGTAGACATATACGAAATGACATTACGAACCTATTCCAACTATCGGAATTCCATTCCGACCCCGATAGCCTAATTCCCACTGCCGACCGAAAATTACCAAAACTAACTTTCGCCAATTCAAGCCTAATTCTACATCGGTCCTCACAAAAATATTCCGAACAAACTCCTAAGTCCCAAATCACCTGACTAAGCTATCTGAGCCATAAAATCCGCCTTCCGAGGTCGTTTACAATAATTCAACTCTCAGTTGACTTTTCCAACTCTAAGGCTATTTTTAATGACTAAGTGACTAAATTCTCATTATAATTATTCCGATTCCAAGCCTACCAACTCTAACACATCAAGAACAGTTTAACCAAGCTATGACAAGGCAATAACAGTAAATATAAATGCAGATTCTACGTAACGACCGACCGGGTCGTTACATTCTCCCCCTCTTAAACAAACGTTCGTCCTCGAACGTTCCAATAGTTGTTCCAAAAGCCATCAAACCGCCGAATAACCTTACCATGCACATACCCCAGGGTGATCCCACGTCTCCCTACCCCATATAGATCCAATAGCACAACCCAGTTGAAATTTCGAAATCCATCATGACCCATAAACCTTAGAACCAATTTTTCCACTTCTGAAATAATTTACAAGATCAAAATTCCACAACTACAAACTGAATAAGTCTGAACATGTTGTATCAAGCCATATTCATAACCCAAGGGGTAATCACATAATATACCGCATGACTCAAACACCCATAGCAATAAATTCTAATCACAATAGCCACTCAAAACAATACTAGTACATATCCTCTTAGCAAGCAATGCCTCGCTCTAACACTTTGATGACATGACGCATCAATACAACCCAAATCCATAACCTGTGCAACTTGTGCAATCAATAGTAATATCCCACGAACTCAAATCATAGAAAAGATTCACACGAGAGGACTATTCCGCCATTAACAATTACCATCACAACACCATGCTAAGAGCCTGCCACACATCATAAAACCAAAACACACGAATCTGACACTGAGGATCATACCTCCACATAACTCCACTACAATGAGTGACCCCATCGAAACGCTGGTCCACATAAAATACTTCAAGCCACCAATAGATATCATTTACTTAGTCATCTGAAACTGCCAATGCTGCCTAAGAATTTTGACCTTCCTTCCAGAACTGAACCGAGAACTCGCACATACAAATCTCGACTCTACACAACGTATCGCATACACCATTCCATCCTATGATAAATATGGAAACTTCATAGCCCCTTCCGAGCCACAAGTAACTACGTACCCAACTAGCCATGAACTTACATTTGATCCTATCTAGAAGCAAAATCACTATACCTCTCATGCTCCTCATGCCAGTAGAAAATACACATCTCCAACCGTGGTAGAAACCATCAGGAACTATTTGAATCCCACTTGTACAACACCCAACCGTCAGAACTAAGTCCTTCTAATTCAACCACGCTACGCATGTCACTAACACCCAAGGGCATTGCTAGGAAACACATGAAAAAACCCATTACCTCATAAGCACCCAAAGAACTAATCATATCCCTTACCATGCCGATCCGACCCACTACAAAGTTGTCTTATTTATCAAAGTTCCTTCTGACTTACTCTCGAATTGATAATTCTCCTTGTCATAATACTTCAATTCTCAACCTAGATTCACCACACGATACCCAAGCATAAGACCATACAGTCTAAAGCTCATAAGCTGTTGAATACTCTCTCGAATATCCCTAGAAGCACCTCATTCAAAATAGTTACCCCGAAGAGACTTCCTGCGAATCTAACGTCATTACCTTCACCTTACTGATACTGATATGAAGAATACATGATAATGTAGAAATGCCACAAGCCTTGACACCCTCCAACATAAATCTCAGTTCTAGCCAATTACACATCTTGAAGATTTACAATTGTTATATATAAACCTTGAATCCATCAGAACCGTTCTCGAGAGTCATCTACTCTACTCAAATCTCAATTAAACTGATCAAACAGATTCAACGACCTGACCCCATTTGCATACCAGCATCCTAGGAAGTAACCCACACTTTGAAGCAACCAAGAAAATTCCTACTCCGTACACACTACACCATTTACATTTAAAACTCAATCATTCGATAAAACCCATCTACCAATAAAGTACATTACCACCAGTATCCAAAAATTTCCATTACTCGAGTCTTCTCAGACTCCACCTCTGCAAGTCATAACTAATTCACCAGTATACCCCAAACTGAAACCAATACAACACATAATCGGGCAACCAACTAATAATTAACAAACACCCCCACTTGGCTCAAAGCCATAGATCAAAACAAGAAATAACTCTAAATGCCCATACGCTATCACTGCCACAATACCGCAGTGGGATTCAACTAAATCCTTCATAAGCTCATACATAACTCAACCCATTAAACATCCCAAATCTTCTCCAACCTCGCATTCACCATTGTAATAGCCGTGCCAACTCCTACAAGTGATCTAAACTCAAATTGCAACATATATCAATTACTGGTAAAAGAGAACTTTCTACAAAACAACATAAGAGGTTTTCCCATACACTCACGACTCGAGGCCATATGCCAATTCCAGACATAAGTCAAACACTAAACGGACATATAAGTCCCCAAACACATGTACTCACACAACTAAATCTCAGCACTCAAGCCACAGACGGAATCCAGCCTCAAGTCCTCCAGACTAGCCCATTATCAACATGCTAAAATCACATCTCATCCATGGAAGTCACAAGCCATCGATGCACAGCTGATACCGAGCGCTCACGTGCATGTTCAAATACATGAAAGGAGTTCAAATAATTATGCTTCAGGTTGAATTAATGGATTCGCACGACAAGAGTTCGAGAATGTGAGATTTTTCCTAAAGGTTTTTCAGCCTCTCGAAGATAAGTACAGATGTCTCCGTACAGATCCGCAAGACTCTACTGAACCTGCTCATGACTGGTGAGACCTATTTACCTAGAGCTCTGATACCATCTTGTCACGACCCAATTTCGGAGTCGTGATGGCGCCTGTCGTGGAACCAGGCAAGCCACCCCTTTGTTTCTAAGCTAAATTTAATTTCTAGTAAAAATGCGATTTTTAGACGAATTTATTGATAATACTAAGAGTCTGAAGTTTAAAAATAATATTTGAAACAAAATTTAAAATCCCCAACCCCGGATCCGGTGTAACTCTGTCATGAGCTACTATAACATAAAGCAAAGAAAAGGAGAAATGGACAACATTGTCTCAAAATAAAGAACAACAGGTAGAATAAGAAAGAGAAGACGAGGTTGCGATCGCCAGCTGCTACATTGACAAATCCAATGAAAACTCTGACAGTTGCTCAATATCCACTACCGGGTCCTGGTGTACCTGGATCTGCACACAAGGTGCACGGGGTAACGTGAGTACACCAACTCAGAAGTAACAAACCCAAACTATGGGCTAAGAGGTAGTGACGGACTAAACCTCAATAATTAAATCATCAGCGTACAAAATTTAGGCATGTTCACAGTTTATCAGAAAATAACAACAGAATATGCTAGATATACCTCCATATGTTCTACATGCCAACATATCATTGTGTGAAAATGCACATAGTGCTCACAACTCTCCCATAGAAGTCCACTCAGTACTATATATGGCTCTCAGGCCCAGGGAAGTTCCATCCCGGAATATGAAAAAACATCGGTGACCGTAATCACTCCGTACTGAGGAAAAAGGCCAGTCCAGCCCCCACGGAGAAGATACATCTCCGGAATACCACACTCGGACAAAATCCATATCCAGGGAAGATCCATCCCTCACATAACATCATCTTCAGACAAGATCCATGTCCAGGGAAGATCCGTCCCTCACATAACACCAGCTTCGGACAAGATCCATGCCCAGGGAAATTCTATCCCTCATCATCAATGCGCTTACTGGGGGTGTAAAGACTCCGGAAGGGCCCTAGTGGCCCAAGCGCCATATCAAGCCAACGAAGGCATGATTTTAATATCGTTGCGATGTGCAGTGTGTTCTCATAACTGTCTCAATAACAGGCTCTCAGCCTCACTCAGTCATTACTCTTTAGTCTCACTCACATGGTAAACAGATGCCTCTATCAGCCCGAAATAATGATAAGTATGCATATAATTAACAATACTGAGACTGAGATATGAAGTGATATGCTATAACATAACTGAGTATATGAAATCAAATAACCCCAAAATGAGACAGTAATATACGACCACTCGGGTCTCAGCATTTTCGGCGTGAAGCCTAGAATTTATACTTAACATGATTTCTAACAGGTTCACAATTACCATCTTTACAGAAGCACAGATATCATCAGGGAATAATCACTAAGCGGTGCCATGGGACAAGCCAGGCCACAAATCCTTGGTGCACGCCCACACGCCCGTCACTTGGCATGTGTGTCACCTCGATTATAGTTATAAATCATTTAGCTCGGGGTTTCGAATCCTCATAACCAAGTTTGGAAACGTTACTTACCTCAAAACCGGCTAAAATACTATTCCGCAGTGCCTTTGCCTCTAAATTCGGCCTCTGAGTGCTCCAATTCTACCAAGTTCAGATTTTTTTCATCAAATTATGCTTAAGGAATGAATTCCAATTGAAAAGCACCAAATTTAGCTCAAAACCCGAAATTAGCCAAAACCCGACCCCCGAGCCCGCATCTCGGAACTCGACAAATTTTATACCGAAATATTCCTCATCATTTCACGAGTCCGTAGATATAAATAACGCTAAAATAGGAGTTCGTTTGACCCCTCAAATCGACTCCTAAAGGTCTCATAATCTCAAGCCCTAACTCTACCTTTTTTTACTGATTTTCATGAATTTAACACTAATATTATATTCCTTAATCACCTATAATCAAGTTTTAGGGTCCAAAATACTTACCTCCAAGAAGAACACTGATTTCCCCTCTTCAAAATCGCCTCCAAGCTCTTTTCCCGTTCAAAAATGGTGTTAAAAGTTCTGATGGTCGCGGAGGGTTTTAATTTATACTTTCTGCCCAGGGGTTCCGCACCTGTGGCCTTATTAGCTCACCTGCGATCCTAGGTGTGCAGCTGCGCATATGACTTAAACCCTCGATTTCCACACACGCGGTCGCTTCTTCGCACCTGCGACCCCTTCATGAACAGCCAAATCCGCTCATGCGCAAGGTCTTCACACCTGCACAAGGTCTTCGCACCTACGGGCCTCACTCCTGCGGTCCTCCTTGCGCAGGTGCGACCACAGCAGCAGTGAAGCACCAGCAACAGATTTCCAACTTTGATCTTCCCGTTAACCATCCGAAATTAATCCCCATCCCCTCGGGACCCCAATCAAATAAAACTACATATAATATATGATCATTAAAACTTAGTTGCAGTCCCGAAACACTAAAAATAACATCAAACACAAAAATCACATCAAATTCAAGCCTAAGAACTTTGAAATTTCTAAAATCCACCAACGATGCCGAAACTTCCAAAACAACTCCGATTGACCTGAAATTTTGCAGACATATCTGAAATGCAATTACGAACCTGTTCCAACTGTCGGAATTCCATTCCAACTCCGATAGCCTAATTCTCACTGCCGACCGGAAATTACCAAAACTAACTTTAGCCAATTCAAGCCTAATTCCACACCGGTCCTCACAAAACTATTCCGAACACACTCCTAAGTCCCAAATAACCTAACGAAGCTATCTGAGCCATAAAATCCGCCTTTTGAGGTCGTTTACCAATAATTCAACTCTCAGTTGACTTTTCCAACTCTAAGGCTATTTTTAATGACTAAGTGACTAAATTCTCATTATAATTATTCCGATTCCGAGCCTACTAACTCTAACACATCAAGAACGGTTTAACTAAGCTATGACAAGGCAATAACAGTAAATATAAATACAGATTCTACGTAACGGCCGACCGGGTCGTTACACCTGCCCGCTCAGGTATCACAGGGTAGTTTTTTTGGGCATTAGGAGCAGCACTTTTGTCAGAGGAAGGGTTTTTTCAAGTGCGGGGATTTTTGCCACATTATGAGATATTGCCCTAGGCTGTCGGGTGGAACTCCACAGTGGGGTGCTCAACCGACGGCACCAGCACCAGTTCCTCCACCACCCGCTCAGCCAGCTAGGGATGGAGTTCAGCCAGCTAGGGGAAGAGCCCAGGCAGATAGGGGTCGCCCGAGAGGGTGAGGCAGAGTAGAGGGTGGTCAGGCCTGTTTCTATGCTCTTCCATCCATACCAGATGCCATTGCTTCAGATGCTGTGATTACAGGTATTTTCTCCGTCTGCCACAAAGATGCTTCTATATTATTTGGCCCTGGTTCTACATATTCATATGTTTCATCATACTTTGCTCATTTTCTAGGTATGCCCTATGACTTATTAGTTATACCTATTCATGTATCTACCCCTGTGGGCGATACTATTATTGTGGACCGCGCGTATCAGTCATGTGTGGTGTCTATTGGGGGTCTGGAGACCCGAGTGGATTTGTTGTTGCTTAGCATGGTTGATTTAGATGTGATATTGGGAATGGATTGGCTATCTCCACGTCATGTTGTTCTAGATTTTCACGCTAAGACCATAACCTTAGCGATGCCGGGAATTCCGAAGGTTAAGTGGAGTGGTTCTATAGACTATGTGCCGAGTAGAGTGATTTCATATTTGAAGGCTCAACGTATGGTTGAGAAGGGTTGGCTATCTTATCTGGATTTTGTGAGGGATGTTAGTGCAGAGACTCCCACTATTGATTTTGTTCCAGTGGTCCGTGATTTTTCGGACGTGTTTCCTGCAGACCTACCGGGCATGCCACCCGACAGGGACATTGACTTTGGTATTGATGTGGTGCCGGGCACTCAGCCCATTTCTATTCTGCCATATCATATGGCACCAGTGGAGTTTAAAGAGTTGAAAGAATAGCTTTAGGAACTCCTAGAAAAAGGGGTTTATTCGGCCTAGTATGTCACCTTGGTGTGCACCAGTTCTATTTGTGAAGAAGAAGGATGGGTCCATGAGAATGTGTATTGACTACAGGCAGTTGAACAAGGTCACAGTCAAGAATAGGTATCCTTTGCCTCGTATTGATGATTTATTTGACCAGCTTTAGGGGGCGAGGGTGTTCTCTAAGATCGACCTGAGGTCCGGGTATCATCAGCTGAAGGCGGGATTTAGATATTCCTAAGATAGCTTTCAGGACCCATTATGGCCATTATGAGTTCTTGGTAATGTCTATTGGGCGACCAATGCCCCAACAGCGTTCTTGCATTTGATGAACAGCGTATTCCAGCAATATTTGGACTCCTTCGTTATTGAGTTCATTGATGACATCCTTGTGTACTCTCATAGCCAGGAGGAGCATGCCCATCATTTGAGGATTGCATTGATGAGGTTGAGAGAGGAGAATCTTTATGCAAAGTTCTCCAAGTGTGAGTTTTGGCTCAGTTCGGTAGCATTCTTGGGGCACGTGGTGTCCGGTGAAGGTATTCAGGTGGACCCGAAGAAGATAGAGGCGGTGCAGAGTTTTCCTAGACAGTCATCAGCTACAGATATTAGGAGCTTCCTTGGTTTGGCGGGCTATTACCGTCTTTTCGTAGAGGGATTTTCATCTATTGCTTCGCCCTTGACCAAATTGACCCAAAAGGGTGCTACATTCAGGTGGTCGGATGAGTGTGAGGAGAGCTTCCAGAAGCTCAAGGCTGCTTGACCACAACTCCAATATTAGTTCTGCCATCAGCAGGTTCACTATGTATTGTGATGCCTCGAGAGTAAGCATTGGTTGTGTGTTGATGCAGGAGGGTAGAGTGATTGCCTATGCCTCGCGTCAGTTGAAGACTCATGAGAAGAATTTTCCGGTGCATGATCTTGAGTTAGCATCCATTGTTCACGCCTTAAAGATTTGGCGTCACTATTTTTATGGAGTTCATTGTGAGATTTATACTGATCACCGGAGTCTGCAGCATCTATTCAAGCAGAAGGATCTTAATTTGCGTCAGCGAAGATGGTTGGAGCTTCTTAAAGATTATGATATCACTATTCTATACCATCCGGATAAGGCCAATGTGGTGGCCGATGCAGATTAGCGCTTGACTGTAAGAGCCCCTCCGGAGTCTGTACACCCCCAGTGAGCGCAAGTATCTATTGAGAGTGTGTATTGAGTGTTGAGTGTTGAGTGTTGAGTGATGGAGTGACATTGCTGGGAGGTTTCATTTACTTTTGATGTTTCTGCGTTTACTTGTTGATTTATGGAAATTACCTTTTTACCCCTGTTTGTGCTTAATTGTAGAGATAAGTAATTGGGTTGTTTTGCTTAGCTCATCACTACTACTCAGTTTCTTAGTTATTTTTATTACTACTAAGTCGGTTGTACTCATACTACACCCTACACTTTATGTGCAGATCCAGGTGAATTAGAGCGCGGCGATTGTTGAGTTCAGGCCGGCTATCTTTGGAGACTTCAAGGTAGCTGCTAGCGTCGCAGGACCTTGTTACTCCTTTTATCATCTATTTCTTCTTTTGGATAGTTAGACAACTTATATATCTTAGTTCATAGATTTAGACGCTCGTGACTTAGTGACACCCTGATGTTTGGGGCTTGTTTTCGTATTTATATATTATTTATATTCAGAGTTCTCTTGTTTATGAGAAAATTCAAATATTGGAAATGTTTTATTAAATTCTTATAATCAAATTGGTAGTTATATTTTGGGAAATATGCTTGTCTTGTATCACGATAGGCGTCATCATGACCTCGGTTGGATTTGGGTCGTGACATGACCGGTGTATATACCAAAAGATTAGTGGGAGCAAGCTTTATTTTTAGTCCTATATGTTGACGATATTCTACTTGCTGCTAATGATTTAGATATATTGCGTGAGACTAAAGATTTTCTCTCTAAGAATTTTGAAATGAAAGATATGGATGAGACATTCTATGTGATAGGATAGAAATATTTCGTGATAGATAACAAGGATTATTGGGACTGTCTCAAAAACGTATATCAAAAGAGTTCAAGAAAGATTTAGCATGAATAATTATTCAGCAGGGATTGTTCCAATTTTAAAAAAGAGACAAATTTAGCCTCATGCAATTCTCTAAGAATGATGTAGAATGAAAGGAAACAGAATCAATTTCTTACTCTTCTATTATTGGTAGTCTTATGTATGCTCAGAATTGCACAAGATCGGATATTAGTTTTGCGATCGGAATGCTAAGAAGACATCAGAGTAACCCAGAAATTAACCACTGGAAAATTACAAAGAAAGTCTTGAGGTATCTAAAAGGAACGAAGGATTACATGCTCATGTATAGGAGATCCAAGCATTTGGAAGTCGTAAGATACTCGATTTCATATTTCGTTGGATGTATTGACACTAGAAAGTCCACGTTTGCTTATTTGTCCCTATTAGCTGAAGGAGCAATATCATGGAAGAGTGCCAAACAGTCTGTCATTGCCACATCCACGATGGAAGCAGAATTTGTGGCATGTTTTGAAGCCATAATTCATGCATTATTGCTACAAAACATTATTTCAGGATTTGGGGTTGTCGACAACATTACCAAGCCACTGAAAATTTATTGTGATAATTCTGCAGCAGTATTCTTCTCCAAGAACGATAAGTACTCTAAATGTTCCAAATATATGGAATTAAAGTACTATACCGTCAAGGAGGAATTTCACAAACAAAGAGTGTCACTTGAGCATATTAGAATTGATCTCATGATTGCAAATTCGTTAACGAAAGGTTTATAACCAAAGATATTTAAAGAACATGTACATAGAATGAGTCTTGGCTATATTTAGACTGATGTATTTATGATGTTTTGACACTTTGAGCTTATATATATGTTTCTGATATATAATAATAATTTCTTATTTCTCTTAATGGTGTACACATTATTGTTTTGAGATATTACAGGATAAGTCTCAATGAGATATTATTGTGGACCATAATATTTTATTGCTTATGAGCCTAATATGATGAGTTGCTAATATTGTAGTATATGGGAGGGAGTTTATAGACAAAATTATATGTATAACCGTCATAACTCACATTTAGCAGTTTGTCGTATTATAGTATGCACGATGGACATTATAGATGAGATTTGTGTACGCGCAACTAACAAAGTATGTTATGTGATTATTGGGCCAAGTGGGAGAATGTTAGATTTTTTCTAATTATTTTTTTGACCCAATAAACTTAAGGTCATAATTATATTTAATAAAGGGGTATTATTACTTTTAGCCCATGCCAGAAATTATTTACATCTAGTAGCCGAAAAAATGTATAAAATTTATATAATTTTTGTATATAATTACAGAATGTATATATATACAAAAAATATATAAATTTTATACACTCTTTCTGCTATTATTTTTACAGCGGTTATACAGTGTCATTTTTCCTTTAATGAAAGACAAATCTTGTTCGTCTGACTGGTTACTTTATGGACGTACCGGATTAAGTCAATTACTCTATAAATTGGTCATTTCTCCACTCATTAGGATTACCGTATTTTATCTCTTTTTTTCCATCACTAAAGGTCGTGGTAATGAAAGTAAACCAATTACAATCAATACTTCCGCTTCGTGATAATAGCTTCCGCTTCAATTATATTTTCTATATCAATTATATTTAAGATTATCATGTTCAAAATTATGATATGAATTAAAGTTTATGTTTACGCTTAGTACATACTTCATCTAAGGAAAATTACTTTTAAAGAATTCGCATCTCAACATACTTCGATTTCACATCTAAATATTGACTAAGATATTCTACTGATTGTCAATCTCCGAAAGAGAATTTTACTAGTGTATCTTTCAGCGTGCGAAGTGTTTTTAAAGTGTAAGTGTGTCTTGATTGCTTGTAAACTTTTTGTCATTGATTGCTTGTAAATTTTCAGCGCCCTCAATATGTTTTTTCCGTGTACTTGGACTTCTAGAGTATTTGACTTGTTTCTTACTTTGTTTCTATTTTCTAAAATAGTTGTCTTGTTTCTTACTACTCTTTGTTTCTCCTTTCTAGAGTGAGTCCAGCAATATAGGTTCTGGCCATTGAGCTTTAGTTTGGTGGGGAATTTAAAAACAGTCAAATATATAAGTGATAATTGAAATATAGCCAGAGTTTTAACAGTAATCGAAATTTAGCCATTTTTTATGTAAAGATAAATTTAAATAAAAATATTATTTAAAATTCGAAAAATATTCCATCATAAAATAACATGTGAACTTCCAGCATAATATATTGGAGTTCCAGTATAATATACTGGTCCAGCATACTATGCTGGAAGTTCATTCTTCAATATATTATGCTGGAACTTTCTATATTGCAGCAAAATAGTGACTATTTTTCAATGACTTTGCAAACACGAGCTATTTTTCAATTATCAGTCCGAAAACTGACTAGCCCGTGCTAATTTTACTTAGTTTGGCGGTGGTAGGTCTAAAGCCTAGGACTTCTTAATTTCAAGGAAATTACTTTCGGGTCGTTTGGTTACCGGAATAATAATATTAATTTCAGAAATAATTTAAAATTATATTTATTTCATATTGGTGATTAGTATTATCAAGTACGGGCATAAATTTTATATGAATATGATGGTATTAACTATCACATATTGAGTATAAAATAGCTAATCAAATGGAATATCTCAGCCCAAAAATATCCTTGTCTATTCCCGGTTAAACCAACAAGAGCATGTTAATTAAGTAGCATTACTTTACAATGACAACAATTACTCATTATTGTTATATTTTCAACAATGAGTACCTATAAAGGGTTGTCGACCTAATTTTACAAGAGCACATGTATCGTGCAAGTCTCGTATAACTTTCTTAGTGAGGAAAGAAAATTATTTGTCTCAACCTACATAAATCTTCTATGTTATTTATATATTATGTTCCTTTACAATTTTAAAATAAAAACAATGATATTTTTAGATCTCTTTTATATAAAAGACAGATTTTTTACGTGTAAAAATAAATCTCTTATATATAAAAAATTTAAAAAAATTGAATCATAAAACTAAAAATAAGTTTCTAAAGAGCTACAAAATCATTTGACGCTAATAAAAGTTCTTATCTTAACCATGAGATGAGAGTAAAGCGATGAATGAGATCATATGATGTCTGCACGGAGTTTCCTTATATTAATGGGAAAAGAATTTTTTTTTTTTTTTTCCAAAAGCAGAGGGAAAGAAAGACTTCTTCATTCAACTACTCATATATTTATATTATCACAAAGATAAGTGTGGTGAGTATAAAAACACCTAGTAAGTCTCATCGAGCTTCCATTAAAAGGTGAGATAAGTATTTATAAAAAAACAGGTTCTTTAATAAAAAAATATATTTCTAATGTAAAGCAGTAAATTTCCAAAATAGTAATTAACACGTGATAAGTTATTTGAGAATTGTTTTTGGAATCTAATGTTGTCCGTATATTTTTAACTGTAGGGAGCTTCCTCAAGACTCTAACATGGTTTCTTCATGTATATTGTATGAGTCAAAATTTGCCGTCAGAATATTTAAGATAAGGAAATACTGAAGAAGGAATTCTCGAGTCGTCGTTAGTCGAGATAGGCCAAGAAGCAACAAGATCCATAGTCGAAGAGTCGAGGAGAGCCATGGCCGAGATGTCAATAAGGGTCGAGGTCGAGCACCGTTGATAGAGTTGTAACGACTAGTTTTCAAGATATAATGTTGAAAGGGAATATTCTATTGAATATTCTGCGCTTGTACTATTAGGGTTTCATATGAACATGTCCCATATAAATAGAAAATAGAGACAATGATAATGGCATGTGATATTCATTTGTAAGAACATACTTTGACAAAAAGATTCTCTCTCTCTCTTGCTAAGATACAAACACCACATTTTTACTAAGATTCTTATCTATACTATTTCATTTCGAGAATAACTCGAATATTCAAAGATTTGTCTGTCATTCATCATTGCCATGAGGAACATCCATCTATTTCGTCATTTATTGGGTGAATCATTCCTTCTATTTACTTAATGTCATTATTGTTATTCATTGCTATTGAATGCTACATTATTGCCCATGCTTATTCGAGATAGTTATTGCATGTTTGTCATTACTATCTAACCGAACCCATCTATTGTTTATTGCACCCCTGAAAGTTTTATTTTGAAATATTATTCTTAACTAAGTTTAACCCTTAATTACATAAATATAATTATTTGAACCAAGATTCGTATTTTTTGTCAAACGTACATATCATGATATCTTATCATCCTCCTGACCGATCATCCTCCTGATCGGTATATGTCGTCTCACCATAATATCTTACAGTCTGAACTAGAGATATAATAACAAACATTCCTACCCCTCTAGAACCAAAATGTTGTTCTTTTGAACTCAAAGAACCAAAATATGTAGCAAAAAAAATGGTGACAATAATATATATAATGCTCTTTTAAAGGGCGCTATACCTTAACGGCCGTTTGCCCAGTTAAGTATAGCGCCCTTTTAAAAGGCGCTATATGTATAAAGCCTTTTTGAAAGGCGCTATAGGTATAAAGCTTTTTTGAAAGGCGCTATATGTATAAAGCTTTTTTGAAAGGCGCTATATATATTATGTGGGCCCGCCAATAATTCTTCTGAGCTTAACTGACATAATAATAATTCAACTGTGTATAGAGCCCATATTTAAGGCTCTATACCTCAAATAATTTTACTCCTGGACTGGTTTTTGCCTTATTTAAAGAGGTTAAGGATTTTGTAAAAATCTATTCATAAATATTCTCAAGTCTTCTGAAATATTTCTTCGTTTAGTTGTTTGCATTTTGTCATAATGTCTGAAGAGCGAAGAATTATGGTTTTATTATATTGGGAGGTGAGGTTGTGGTGGCTAATAACTCAGTAAGCTATAGTTTATCTCCACAATGCCATGTTAAGTTGCCGCTTACAATGGAGTACGATACATTGGTATCGTTGTTATGTAAAAAAATGAGTGTGAGCAAACTTTCGGTGAATATTAAAGTAACCAGAAGATATCTGTATTTTGTCACTCCCCAAGGGGTCCCTTGTTATGCTGAGTTTAACATCGAAGACGATGAAACTCTGAGATATTTTTTGAGGACTCCGGATGAATACCGGGAAATTTCTTGTTATAAAAATGTTGGAAATGTACGTCAAGGCTGAAGACGTTCGCAATAATGAGGTTGCACAAAGTAGAAATATCCTTTAGTCATCGGGTGGTTATTTTGGAGCAGTTTTTGCCGAACAGGTTCCGGCTGAAAGAGTTTGGCCTGATCTAAACTTATCTCCAGGGGAGAATAAGGAGCGAGAAAATAATTTCTCTCCTAGTTTACATAATTCACAAAACGAGCGGTAAACTTCAATTTTTCTTTGTGTTACAATGTTTATTTTTGATGTATTGAATTTGTATTAACACTCATACATTCCACAGGGGGTATCGGCCAGATATAAATTTTACAAGTTATGAACCAACGCCAAGTTGGAATACGCCTAGTTCTGGTGTGTTGGATCATGGCGGTCTATCGGGGAGTCATCACCAACAGAATAATGTCCATCATGGGATGTCAACACATCATGATTTTTAAGTGAAGTGATAAGTTATATGTAAAGTTTGGATCAATTTGAGTAACTCATTATTTTGTTGGTTGTGCATAGAAAACGAGCAACTTGAAGGTCTTGTCCTTACTCAATTGCCCAAAGATGACATATTTAATCGGGATCTGGCAGATGCCTAGAGTCAGGAAGAGAATAGTGATTATGAAAACAATGCCGATGAGTCTGGAGATGACACACCCTTCCATGATGAGGGTGATGAGGAGGAGGAAGAGAATGTTGAGCCTGATATGACGAGGAAACATGCTCCACCTCCTGTTAGACCAAGAGTGTACGAGTCCCACGTGTCGTTTCATTCAAGGGAGATTCCCTACCTGATCATTTGCCAAGTATGCCAGATGCGGATGCCCTCACAAGGGATATTGACGAAATTCGGACATCAATGTGGGATGAATCTAGAGCAACGGTGCTGTTAACGGGCATGTTTTTTCCTGATAAAGCGTGCCTAAGTAGGCCGGTGCGAATGTACAACATAAAAGAGTGTCGTGAGATCATGGTAGCAGAGTCATCTCCTGGTTATTTGCCGTAGATGGTTTACGGGTTGTAATTGGATGCTGCGTGCGAGGAAGAAGAACAAGGTTATTTGCCGTAGATGGTTTACGGGTTGTAATTGGATGCTGCGTGCGAGGAAGAAGAAAATAAATACGTGCGTTGTGGGTAAGTACCTTAGCACCCACAATTGTGAAATGGACACATTCAGTGGGAATCATTTTAACTTGAATATTGACTTGATTTCTTTTGCACACATTGAAGCGTCCATAAGGTAAAGAGTGTATAACATTTATCCACTAGGAATATGGGTGTACCATTACCAAAAGAAAGATATTTCTCGGGCGCAAACATGCGTTTGAAATTGTTTATGGTAATTGGATAAGTCCTTTGCACATTGCAACACTTTAACCCCGGGATTGTTGTTGAATGGAAACTTGAGCGGAGTCCGGGAATACCAGAACATATATTCAAATATGTGTTCTGAGCATTTAAACAAGCAATTGATGATTTTGTGCATTGCCGACCGGTAATATCAATAGACGACACTCATGTCTATGGAAAGTATGATATTAAGTTGTTGATCGTCGTTGCAGTAGATGCTAATGGAAGTATATTTCCCCTATATTTCGTTGTTTGTGCCGATGAAAGCCAAGAGACGTGGACACTATTTTTGAACAACTTGAAGGAGCACATTGTCAGACAGCGTTCAGGTATTTGTCTAATATCTTATCGGCATGGTGGTATTTTAAGTTCTGTACAGAATATGTGTGCATGTAAGGAAACGTATGCCTACCACTATTACTTTGTGAGGCACCTGAAGGCTAATTTCCAGAAGGCATATCCCAACAAGGATTTGCATGATTTAATGTGGATGGCTGCAACAGATCACCAAGAGTGTAAATTCAAGAGGCGCATAGAATCTATCATGCAGGAAGACGAAGAAGCCTATCGTTGGTTGATACGACATGAGCTTGACAAGTGGACCTTGCATGCGTATGGTGGCAAAATATAGGAATTCTGACTACAAATATATCAGACTCTTTCAACGAGTTATTGAAGTCTGCACCTGGATTGTCTGCCACTGCCATGGTGTGGATGTCATTCAAGCAGATGGTGGAGAGGTTTGTTGAAAGGGCTAGAGGTGCATCGTTATTGATGAAAAGGGGTGTTGAATTTATATCAATACCAATGAAAAGATTTGAGAAATACAGGCAGCGAGCACATTAGCATTCATATTTACAGTATTACAACGGGCAAAATATTTTTGAAGTTTGCACCGCTATCCATCAAAACCGGAGAAATAATACACACACCGTAAATGAAGCCAGAAGGTTATGCTCTTGTGGAAAATGGTCCATCTACCACATGTCGTGCTCACATGCCATGAAGTACTTTCAACATACAGGTTTCGCGGCAACCAACTATGTTGATAAAGAATATAGTGTTGTTGCATACTTAAACACCTATGGTGGGTAGTTGCAACCAGTGGACGCTGAGCATTATTGGCCACCGGAACCATTTAAAATGGTGTGTAACAAGGAGTATGTACGTCAACGACAAGTGCAAAAAAGAATGTGTATACGAAACCAAATGGATGTTGGTGATACCGTTTATGCGCATAAATGTAGCATATGCTCGCAAACAAGCCACGGCCGTTGTAAATGTCCTTCAGCTGGTATGGGTGGCAGTGGTAATTCAGCTCCTGATGGAAGTTCATCCAATATTCCCAATTATCAAGGATACACGTAGTGTTTTATTTTCGTAATTTATTATAATAAGTGTATGTACTTGTTCATCTTGCAGAATGTGTATGAAATATAATTATGTTTCCATTGTTGTTAAGTCTTATTGATATTTAGCATTAATACTTCAGTACAACATGAGAATATTTATTAATACAAAACAACTAAACAAAGACATATTTCAGAAGACTTGAGAATATTTATGAATGGAATTTTACAAAATCATTAACCTCTTTAAATAAGGAAAAAACCAGTCTGGAGGTACAATTATTTGAGGTATAGCGCCTTAAATATGGGCGTTATACCCAGTTAAATTATTATTATATCAATTAAGCCTAGAAGAATTATTGGTGGGCCCAACAAATAATTCAAAAAGGCTTTATACATATAGCGCCTTTTAAAAAGACGCTATACTTAACTGGGCAAACGGTCGTTAAGGTATAACGCATTTTAAAAGGACGTTATATATATTATCGTCACCATTTTTTTCCACATATTTTGGCTTTTTGAGTTTTAAAAAATCACATTTTGATTCTGGACTCCTTTTGAATGGTACAACATAATCATCTTTCAAAATGGCACTAACTATAATCCAATATATATTGCCACGTATGATTTTTAGGCATTGAACTTGTACGTCAGAAAACCTTCACATACCATATCATAAAATCTATATTTATAGTATAAGTTCTCCGCACTTAAATATTAATGCAGAACTCTCTATCTGTAACTGGTGATTAGGGATGGCAAACGGACAGGGCTGGGAAGATATGAACGGGTCAAAACGGATAATTAAAAAAAGGATAAATTATTCGATCCGGCCCGTATTTGAAACGGATAAAAAACGGTTATTCGGCAGATAATATGGATATTCATATTATCCATGACTTCTTGAATATGATCACTTTTGGGACAATCTCTAATATGCCAAACTTGAGAAACTCTCAATTTGAGGCTTTACAAAGGTAAAAGTTAAACACATTAGTTATCCATTTGATTAACCATTTTCTAAATAAATAATATAATTCTTATCCATATTCGACTCATTTTTAATAAGTTCATTATTCAATTTATTTTTTAATATATGAATAAATAATTATTTTTTCTTTAACCATTTTACAACCTCTACTGGTGATTAATCTCTGACACGAAACTTTACTATATCTTTGACTTGCCATGTGGTTCGAAACAATCTTTCAAAAATTGAATGGAGAGAGCTAGAAGATTTCAAAGCTTTGAGGTGAAGACGGGATTTTGGTGGTGGGGTTTAAGGCGGTTTATGTGTGTATCTTGATTGCTTGGTTCTTGAGGCGGAACTAAGATTTAACGTCTATACATTTGAAATTTAAAATTATTTAAATTATTAAATTTGAAATTAATAATTTATAATATTTAATTTTTTTAAATAAATACGTAATTTACATCAAAATTATTAAATTCGACCGAACTCACATCTGGTGCTCTCCTTCCGTCCCATTTGGTTCAACAAATGTGTAGGCCCTAAAAATGTTATGGCAGTGTACTTGGCTTCTAGAATATTTGACTTGTTTGTTACTTCTCCTATTTTCTTTCTAGGTTGACCATTTCCAGAATCCATCTCTATTATAAATAAACTAATTTATTTATATTAGATATTTTTATTATTGTTAATGTATTTATAGAAGCTTCTGTTGATTATGGAAATCTTAAATATAATCCTGAGATTTGGCTCCCCTCCGGTACAAGATCTCTTCATTTTCTAAAAATAGTTCTCTCAAATTATTTATCATTTTAGAAGTTCAAGATAAAATTATTTATTTATTTCTCATTTTATCTTTTGTAGTAATTGTTCTTGAAATTAAGAATGACACATAAATAAAATAAATATTAATAAATTATATTTTAAGATATAAATAAGAATAAAATAGTCAAAATCTCATTCTAAGTCGTGTAAAAGAGAAATACGACCAATAATTTAAAATTGAGAGAGTAGAAAATTACATTGCCATATAAATTTGATCAATTAAGTCATTAACTATAAAAGAATTTAAGTATGGTTTGCTTCGATCTCTCTCCTCACGTTGCCTAACATGAATTCCTTCTTTTTCTCCCAAATTTTCTGGAAAAATCATTATCATTCATCCCCCTATTTCATATTTTTAGCAGCAGTATAAATCATTGACTAGGTTAGTCTGAAGTTGATTTTGGTTTAGATTTGTCGTTGACCTACTGAACTGAATTTAAGGCTACCACAGGAAAATATTCTTCTACGCTTAAGCTCACAGTTTGTTTGGATAGTTATTACCTATTATACTATATCGTATTGTTATTTAAAATATAATGTTTGTTTTAATTGTTATTTAAATTGTTGTTGATACTGTGTTAAAACAAATTGTTAGAAGAAACAGAAAATCAGTAGATGATATGAAATATTCCGAGTCCACAATTTCCTTGTGCGTCCTTAAGGAATTTTAACCCCCTCACAAGTTGTCAAGGTAATGGATTAAATCCTCACAGGATGAAACGGAATAAACCTTCCTGCAACAGTGGCAATACTAGTTGCAGGATACCAACGAACTCAAAGAACGGAGCAAAATCACACTTACGATTTTGAGAGATAGACTGCGAATAGAATGCAGTATATTTTCAGAAGGAAATTCTGGATTTTTCAGTAAGTGAAAAGGAAGCCATGCCTCGGAATTTATAGGCAGTGTAATGTGAAGAGGTGTCTGTTCAGAAGGGAAAGGCAGCGTTTGGATTATACGTTTCAGTCAATTCCGTTAATGAACTAACTGACATTTAATTAATTCTTAACTAATTAATTAAATAAATTTTGTCCAAAAATTATTTTATCGATCATTTGACAAAGCCAAAGCCAAAGCCAAAGCCGAAGCCGAGTCGAGCGACGACGACGGCGTGAGGGTTCATTCTATTCAATTCCTTTTAAGAGCTCTACGAAGTGATTCTATATTTATACATACAAGTGTAGTTGTCTTTCACCAATGTGGTACAAAGTTCATGACAAAGCTCACTTGATTCAAATTTTCATTTCCCTCCATTTTATTTCCCACCATTTTTCAATTCACACTCCTGTCTTTAAAGTCCAATTTAAAGTCCAACAATCCCCCACATGAATGGGAATGGCCATAGCAAGAATGATCATAGATGAAAGCTGTGTGATTTGCAAGTAAGGATTATTTGCATCTGGATAAGTAGATTTCCCTTTGAACTTTCCGTAGTGAACATATGTCGGATATACTCGGTCAATCGGTAGATTTGATATCTTTGAACCGTCGAACTTTAGTGTATACCTAGATAACCATATGTCACACAA
>ML381002.1:7490-30609 GCA_005239525.1 Nicotiana knightiana | reverse complement strand
TGTTGTCGATACTGTGTTAAAACAAACTGTTAGAAGAAACAGAAAATCAGTAGATGATATGAAATATTCCGAGTCCACAATTTTCTTGTGCGTCCTTAAGGATTTTTAACCCCCTCACAAGTTGCCAAGGTAATGGATTAAATCCTCCCAGGATGAAATGGAATAAACCTTCCTGCAACAGTGGCAATACTAGTTGCAGGATACCAACGAACTCAAAGAACGGAGCAAAATCACACTTATGATTTTGAGAAAGAGACTGCGAATAGAATGCAGTATATTTTCAGAAGGAAATTCTGGATTTTTCAGTAAGTGAAAAGGAAGCCATGCCTCGGAATTTATAGGCAATGTAATGTGAGGAGGTGTCTGTTCAGAAGGGAAATGCCGCGTTTGGATTATACGTTTCAGTCAATTCCGTTAATGAACTGACTGGCATTTAATGAATTCTTAACTAATTAATTAAATAAATTTTATCCAAAAATAACCTCATCGATCGATCCTAATCCGAAGCCGAAGCCGAAGCCGAGCGACGACGACGGCGCGAGGGTTCATTCTCTTCAACTCCTTTTAAGAGCTCTAAGAAGTGATTCTATATTTATACACACAAGTGTAGTTGTCTTTCACCAATGTGGTACAAAGTTCATGACAAAGCTCACTTGATTCAAATTTTCATTTCCCTCCATTTTATTTCCCACCATTTTTCAATTCACACTCCTTGTCTTTAAAGCCCAATGGCTTTAAAGTCCAACATAAATTTTATTGTATTGTATTATTAAATACATCATTACGTAACGACGAAAAGTGTCACTTTATGGAACGACAAATTTGATGTGGTGACATCATTTCCTTGCTTTTTTTTCCCTCCTCTTGCCCTTTCTTATTATTAAATAATCATATTTTATTATCGATCTTACTTGTTTATATAAAAATTCTACTATGTATTCTATTTTTTCAGTAATGTTATAAATTTGTTATTCATTCATTCTTCATATTTTTGGTGCGTGATATCATAAAATGACGACAAACGATACAATTATCCGACGTTATATTCATTAAATAATATGATATACAATATAATAACGGCAATCAAAACAAGCTGTTAGTGTGGCGGTGGTAGGTCCTTCCTAATTCTTTAAGTGCTTCTAGAATGCATGTTAATTCAGTATCATTACTTTATAACGCTAACAACTACTCAAAAGTTTTACTCTCACGGTTCCCATTTAGTTATTACCGGTTCTTAGAAAGTCAAATTACGTGAAATTTGATCAGTACTTTAATATGTATTTTTTCACCATATTAGTATGTGAAGAATTGCAAATTATAATATTTTTATATATTTTTGAATATTTAAATTTTAGTTTTAAATATTAAGATAATGTAATCCTATTTAGTTTTAACAATTAGGCAAATTAACTCTGGAAAAGGGAAATGTGACAAGTAAATGAAAACTAAAGGAGTAATATAGTATTCAATAATGAATACTTAATTATTGAATATGAATACTTAATGAATTAATATCACCACCTTTTGTCAAAAAATTACATTATATATAGATAAAATATGAGGTTTTAGAAGTATATAACAATTGAACGCCCTTTATCAGAAAATTGTTTTCACTTCTCTTAAGTTTGAACACCTTTGAGAAAATTTCTGATTTCACCACTGAATTTACCACACTTTATATTGGTAGTTGTTTAAAAAGAAAATATTGAAGGATTGTCAACCTAATTTTATAAGAGCACATGTATCGTGTTAGGTATAACTTTTTTATTTAGGAAAAATATATATTTTTCACCACGTACATAAAATTCTCATTTTCCGTGTTTAACACTACTTTGATAATATTTAAGGTATATTTAGGGGTCTTACAGTATGTTTACATTATTTTGGTTAAGAGGGGCCGTAGTTCATATTTGAAGATATTTATGTGAACAATGAAAAAAGTTAATGAAACCAATGCTTTCATGTGGCTGTTGAATATTCAACAAAATATGCCTAGGGTAGACTTAAAAGTAGAATTCTCTTGCTCATATTGCATTTTATTTTTTATTTATTATTTTCCTATAAATATTGCAGCCTATATAAGTCTAAAATGGGAGTTACATAATTTTGTAGCAAAACACATTCCTTTCTCACTAACCAAACCAAATTGATCAAAGTGTCAAAAACACAAAGAAATATGAAGATGCCAACTTCTACTATACTTTCACAAAAACTCATTAAACCTTCATCTCCAACTCCTTCTACTCAAAGATGGCACAAACTCTCTCTTCTTGATCAAGCTTTTAGCAATATTTACATTCCCTTTGCCTTTTTTTATACCAAAAAACAACTTGATTCAGTTTCAATTCATCCAACTCAAATATCTCATCTTCTTGAAGAGTCATTATCCAAATTGCTTGTTTCATATTATCCATACGCCGGAAGACTTAAGGATAATACTGTCGTCGATTGTAACGATGCCGGTGCTGATTTCTTACGTGTCGGAATTAATATCCCTATATCTCGAGCACTTCAAAAGCATAATAATGTAATTGAAGAGATGGTATTTCCACAAGATTTACCTTGGTCAAATTGTACTAATGGTGGTTTAGTTGTAGCTCAACTTAGCTACTTCAATTGTGGAGGAATTGCTATTAGCTTGTGTATATCTCACAAAGTTGGAGATGGGCATAGTAGTTACAATCTTTTTCATGATTGGGCCAAGATAACCCGTGAGCCCAATGGGCCAAAACCCGTTTTACAATATGTCCAAGAATCCATTTTCCCTCCACCTATTACTGGTACTCCTTTTTTATCTCCTGTTTGTACATCAAACAAAGATGATTGCATTCAAAGAAAGTTCATTTTTTCTCTCCAGAAACTTAACAAACTCAAGGCATTAGTAGCTTCTACATCAAACGTTCAAAATCCGACGCGCAATGAAGTTGTCAGTGCACTTATATTTAAGTGTATTGTTGCTGCAGTGAAAGTACTTAACTCTGGTAAATCATTCCAACCATGGATCATGTCGCAATCTTTTGACTTGCGACATCAAATAGATATACCACCAAATAGTATTGGAAACATTCTGACGTCCACTTATATATCTATAGCCGCTGAGAAGTACATGACATTAGCAAATATGGTCACAGAAATGAGAAAGGAAAAGCAACGAGTTTGTGATCGAGATAATGTTGAAGATAATCTATTTCTTAAGAAGTTTTTGGAACTAGCTACGTCAGAAGAGAAAAACTTCTCAAAAGTTCAAAATAATATGTGCAATTTTAGTAGCTTAGTGAAATTTCCAGTACATGAAATTGATTTTGGTTGGGGGAAACCTGCAAAAGTGAGCATAGCAAATGGTTTACATAATAAGGTAATTTTCTTGGTTGGTAACCTAAGTGGAGGAGTAGATGCATTTGTATCACTAAGTGCAAAAGTAATGTCTGTTTTTGAGAAGAACAAGGAGCTTCTTGAATTTGCTACAGCAGTTCCAACTTTTTAGAGGATCTTAATATCTTTTGATTAATTCGAATTAGCGTCAGTAGGACCCATTGCAGTGGCAAGCACCTCCTATCAGGAATTTTTGTGAAGGATCTCATTCATCTCTAGACCCCAGACGTCAGACCCCACTTTAGTTTTCTGTTAAGTTCTCCCCCAGGCGCTATAGGATTGTCGTATATTGTTGTTCTTCAATGCATGAATAAATCTTCTAGACAATAGAATTACCATTGTTGGTCATCAATGTAATAGAGAATTGAAAGGTGTATAATGCAAAATATATTGAGTTCTATCATTTCCTTCCTTATATTGGTGTGAACTGTCCTCCCTACAATATTTTCTACTTTCCGTTTCGTTTTATTCTTTTATATATGTTCTTCTTTTGTTTAATCACATTGTCATTCCCTGTCGTTAAGTCGTTTGCCCTTAGTTTTTAAAGATTTATGCCCTTTTTCACATATTTGAAGATACATATTATTTATTTTTTTTAGATTTCTCATCCGGTATCCGGTATCCGGTACTCATATTTGGGCTCGATTAATCCGGATTCGCGCCAGAAAATCCCGCATTGGAAGTAAAGCGCTCCCTAACAAAAGTGACTCCACGAAGAAACATATTCATTTGCAAATGGTAACTTTTCTATACACGTTTCACGTGAAAAGTACTTAAATTATCCCCTAAATTTGTCTAGAAATGTCAATTGCGTATTCTAACTTTACAAGCAATCCCTTGCCCCTATTTTTGTTTAAAATGGATGGTTGATACAACTTGTTGAAAATAAAGTACAAATTGATGGGCAAAGAAAGGAGATAATTTGTAACGGCCCAAACGGTCGTTTTGAGCTCTAGCACGTTGTTCAGCGGTTTGAGACCTTGAGGAGCTTCACTTTAGGTATTATGACTTGTGCGCGTGGTCGGAACTGGAATTTCGTAAGTCAGAGTCGATTTGGAAAGAGAATTATCATTTTAGTAGTTTTGAAATCATTTCTTTTCCTTGCATTTAACAATAAATAATAAACTTCATTGAGTAAATAATGATGTCTTAGCAAATTTAAATACTGAATAACCTCATAGTCATCCTAGAACCCGGTGTCACAAGTGCATTGGAGCGTTGGACATCCGTTTGAGTCGTCGGAAGGGCCTGAGAGCTGAATATGGAAATTTGGAGCGAGGTAAGTCTTCTTTCTAACCTTGTAAGAGGGAGTTAACCCCATAGGTGAAATAAGTAAATATGTACTTCTATTTGTGAGGGCCTACATATGCATGAGGTGATGAGAGCCCGTGCGTAGCTACTATTATGCTTATGTCCGGGTAGTCTAGGACCCAAAAGCATGCTTTACTTGCCGTACCTGTAATCTTGTTGACAATTTAAAAGGCCTAATTCATATCGAACTTGGTAAATAAATTTTCAAAGGGTTAAACATCACTTTCTTGACTGTTAAAAGAGAAGTTATCATTTCCTTGGGTAATTATTCCCCTGATGAAGTCTTGGTTGACTGTTTGAATGTGTGTACCTATGTGCACTCGTGTCGCATGTATGATTAGCGAGCGCAGTAATTCTTTTATTTATATTTGACAGCGTCGTATATATGATTCGCGAGCGGGGCAATGGCTGCATCTATTGTTTGTGCCATTGGGCCTTCTGGCAGTGTACATTTTAACTATTATGTTGGATCGAGTCGTACGACCTCGGCATGATTTGCGCATGACTTGCTTGATTATTTTTGGAATTATTGATAATTGATGTGGCCTCATTGACCAGGGATGTAAATTGTTAAAAAGATGGAAATAAGTTTAAAAATTTGTATAAACAAAAGAAATTTTATCTGTTTCATGATTATTGAGTTTGCAGTCGCCTTATAAAACCCATATTTTTTACATTATTGGACCACTAGTAAGTGTCGAAGTCGACCTCTCGTCACTACTTCTTCGAGGTTAGACTGGATACTTACTGGGTATGCGTTGATTTCGTACTCATACTACACTTGTTATGCATTTTTATTGCACATGCACATGTATGTCTAGTGGCTTCATTGGGCACAACGACATGGTTGATATAGAGACTTAGGTGAGCTACATCTCTCGAGACGACCCGTAGCCAGCAGAGTCTCCTTCAGAATGTTTTATTTTCTTTTCTGTCCAATTTGTATTCCTGATAGTTATTGTATTACATTTTAAATTCCTAGAAATTTTCTCATGCACTTGTGACACCGGGTTTTGGGATGACTATGGGGTTATTCAGTGAAGTTCATTATTCATTGTTAAACGTAAGGAAAAGAAATGATTTTAATACTACTAAAATGAGAATTTGATTAACTTCTTGGTGTTGGCTTTCCTGACAGTGGTGTCCAGCGCCATCACGACCATTAATGGATTTTGTGTCGTGACAATATGGTATCAGAGAACTAGGTTCCCTTAGGTCTCACAACTCATGGGAAAGTCTAGTAGAGTTTTGCGGATCGGTACGGAGACGTCTGTACTTATCTTTGAGAGGCTACAGGGCTGTTAGGAGCACTTTCCTTCTTGTTTCCTCATCGTGCAGTTTGATTCCTTTGAGGCTTATGCCTTCATTTCCTTTCCATTAAATCTTATGTGACGCGAAGATCCTGTTATAAATCGGGAATTTAGGAATTGTAATGGTGCTACAGATGTGGTGCAGGATGTTTCTCCCTGCATATCTGATTGGGCTATTTTCGTCGCCTTGCAGAAGGTCGTTCTATCGTTTCAGTTCAGTATCAGTGTTACCTAAAGTTTTGAGATTTGGCATTGATCATTATGTCAATTCGTGCATTGCTATCGCCCAGTGTGGTGTAACGGTAGGATGTTTGTCTATGTGTCGGAGCAGTGAATAACTTGGAAGGATGTTTACTCAGTGCAAGATTCAGAGATTCAGTATTTTATTTCCAGCTGAGGAAAGGTAACCGGACTAGGAGTGTTCAGGTCGGGTTGGCAGAGTTTCCTATGAAGATGGATTTTGAATTAAGGAAACAATTGGGCAGCGAAGGATGAGGATGGACATGTGGGAAGTGTCTTGCGGTGGTTAAATTTCTAGAAGGTCAGGTGTAAGAAGCAGAAGTCAGGTAGTTGCTTAAAGGAGAGGCTTGACCAAAGTGGGAGAGTGGTAGAGTAGCATATGGGTTCTGTGGTAGGATAGCTGTACACCTTGAGAAAAAGTTTAGAGTGATTTGGGAATTTTAGTGGACGGTGATTGGGTCCACGGGCTTAATTTGAAATATTGGCTATTATACGGCAGGAGATTGGATGCAATAGAAAGGAGTTGCTTGATATGAAAAAGGATGCAATATAACTTTGAATTGGAAGGTATTTTCGCACATTTAGTTGATGTCCATAAGGAGTGAACGGACTAGTATAGTTGGTGAATGAGAACGAGCTCAGGATGGGTTATTGATGTCGTAGTGATTGTACCCCGTGCAGCGACGTTGGAAGATGTCGGTATGTAATTTTCACAAGTGGGTTATCTCTTATGAGCAGGTCAGCAGTCTCATGGTTGGCGAAGCTTCTGCGAAGGATTTACTGACCATCCAGTAAGAGATCGAATATGTGAATGTTGCTAGAGATTCAGAGTGTTCATGAAATGCTAACAGAAGGATTTCGAGGAATTGGGCGGATTGGATGTGCAAGATCATGTCGACAATGAAGAAAGAATCTTGGTTGGTCCCAAGGTTGTGTAATAATAGCTTCAAGCTAAGTGGGAGAGTCTCACCGCCTACGATTGGGTTGCATGGTTATCTACTTGTGAGGTTTCTAGTCATTGGTGTATTGGTGGGTTATTACGACTAAGGGAAAGGAAACATCAGTGGTGATTTGAGCAAAGATTGAGGAATGTGTGCTATATTGGGCTTTATCGGTTCACTAGCTAGCAGAGCCTTGAAGTTGATTATATTCGGGACCAAGTCAAAGTGGGTGACGCTCAGCAACGGTCCTAGTGAATTCAAAAGTTAAAATGTGGTGCCTAAGGATTTCAAGCCCGCAGTATGGTTAAGAATCGAGCTTTTGCAGCGGATTATGAAAAAGGGGCTTGGAGTGTTCTATGTTATCTTCGGCTTGCAGTGTAGCATTTGGAGGAATGAGGGAAAATGAATTCGGATTCGTAGAGGAATTTCAGAATGGGTGTATCAGTTGAGGATGTGAATATGCGCGCAAGGAGGGTATGAGATGGTTCTTGGATTTGAGACATCATGGTCTCGTGATATAAGGTCACTCAGGATGAGTTCGGATTTCGGTTCACGATGTTTTGACTGAAGTTATTCCTAAGGCATGTCTAGAGTAAATTAGAAGAAGTCGGATCGATTAACAATGGTTGGATTGGCATGATGGTGGCAATGATTAGTTCCTTCAGCATGTTGAGTTACACATGCACTTTGTGGCGGTACGTGCGAGGCTTGACGGCCGCAATAATTAATTTTATTTGGGCATTCGAGTATTATGGCCTGTTATGTGTAGATGGATCCCGGAAGAGTTATGGTAGTTTAGAACACTACTTGAGGTTGGTATTTTCTGCGGATATGAGAATACAGTCATGTGTTGCAATGATTCTCTTAAAATGAGTAAAGTGAAAGTTTCTACATAGTAAAATGTGTATCCTATTAGTGGTTTAAGAGTTATGATGAAATTCTTGGGTTCTCGCGTATTGGTAGGATAAGTGTGGTGGGCGGCACAAACTTTGAAAGTTAAGGACTAAGGTTGCAGTTTGGTGTTATCAAGAACGTCACCAGCTCGGACGAGCAGGGAAAAAAGATTTTAATGTTTAGAGTAAACTGGTATTGTCTTCAGCGTCACCTAGGATTGGTGTTTTGTGAAAGAGGCTTTGCATCTTGGTTATGGATTCTTGATTTGCTTTACAGCGTTAGTGCGGCCGGTGGTATGGATGTGCAGACTTGTTACCTTGTACGAAAATTAGCGGAAGCATATCTCACGGGAAGATTGTACAAGTGTGACATTGTAGTCACTCGATTGATTGAAGATTTAAACCAAGTATGAAGAATGTGATAATATCGCTTATTTGAGAATTTATGCCTAGAGGGCGCTCAGTTCATTTAGTTGCGGACTGCGGAAGTTTGTTCCGGTTATGTTGGTTGTTCTTGTGTGTTATGGGAAAAAGGGGGTTATTATGAACCCTTGAAAGGTTATTAGCCTAGTACAGTGAGAACCTAATCGGCTTGAGGTCTGTGAATGGATTTAAATATGAATATAGGCTCTATATCAGGCCAGATGTGTTCATTTCAGCATATCTCCCCTCATGGAGGAGTATTCGGACGTTGGATGTCGTTTCATCGTCGGCTATTTCATGTAATGCTATATTGTGTCGTCTGAGTTGTGAAACGACTTGATAAATTTCATATGTTTTGAGGTTCCGCGTAGTAATGGTGTTATGTGAGCAGGATGGCTCTCGAGATTCAGATCATATATCACACCTTAGTTGTGCTTGAGTTTTGTAGCGTATGGCGCTATCTGTCTCCCTAGGGATGGTATTATGCACTTGGCGTGCTTGTGTACAATATTCGGATGTTTTATGGTTACAAGCACTTCAGCTCGGTAAGTATTTCCTTATAGATTTTGTGTGTGGATCGGGTGGCACGCCGCCACGGGTATGTTGTTTTGATCGAGTTGTACGCCGCAACAGTGTGATGTTGAGTATAGTTCCCTATATCTATTTTGTGTGTTTTGTTTCCCATTTTCTGAGGAAAGTTCATATTAGTTGCGTGGGTTGAGTAGTCCCTTCCAAAGTTCATTTTCCTTATGTATCACGTTCGAGTTTGTAGCTTATTGGCACATTGTGGAATCATGTGAGACTGTTGGTCGTGTCTGGGGTAGCTTATTTACTGAGCAGCTCGTACTGGGTGAGACGAGATTATTGGATCTAGGATCAGTGCAGACGGATTATATGAAGTATATTAAAGAGCAAATTCTGTTATTTGGTTTAGAATGAGGTAATGGTTCTTTTCAGGAGTATAGACCTAACGATTTGTTGACTCGGCAATTGGTTATGAATTTCTACTCACCTCTTCTGTCGTGGCAGTATTGTAAGATTTAGAATAGGACTCATATATGTCATGGGGGCATTGTGAGCATCAGATTCGAGGAATGTCGGCTATTATGATCAGAGAGTGTTATTATGGGCCTGTGAATGATGTGGTGCATGGTGTGAATTCAGCAAAGTATGCAGTCATGTTCTGGTACATCGTGTGGTGATTGATACGGTGTTCGTATGTTGGAAGCAGGCTTGACAGAGAATTTCGGATGTCAGAACTGAGCTCTAAGGCTTATTTGCCTAAATTAAAGAGAATATCTTCAGATTTGATAGAGCTAATGTGCTCAACTGAGTTGTGGTAGCACGAGGAGTAAACAGTAATTTCAGACAACTCTAATGCAGTTATTAGCACGTTCGAGGACAAACGTACGTTTAAGTGGGAGAGAATGTAACGACTCGACCGGTCGTTTTGAGCTCTAGTGCGTCGTTCGCCGGTTTGAGGTCTTTAGCAGCTTCACTTTAGGTATTATGACTTATGCGCGTGGTCGGAACTGGAATTTCGGAAGTTCAGAGTCGATTTGGAAAGAAAATTCTCATTTCGGAAGCTTTAAGTTGGAAGAATTGACTAAGATTAGATTTTTGAGTAAACGGCCTCGGAATCAGGATTTGAAGGTTCTAATAGGTCCGTATGATGATTTTGGACTTGGGCGTATGTGCGGATCGGGTTTTTGGATGACCCGGGAGAATTTCGGCGCCTATTGTGGAATATAGCATTTTTGGAAGAATTTCATAAATTTGGGTTGAAGTGCATTTCAATGTTATCGATGTCCGTCTGGGATTCCGAGTATGGGAATAGCTCTGTATGGTGAATCTGGTATTGGGAGCGCGTCCGGATTTGGATTTGGAGGTTCGTAGGTCATTTCGAATTGTTTGTCAAAAGTTGAAAATTTGAAGGTTTTTGAGAAGGTTGCCGGGAGTGGAATTTTATATATCGGGGTCGGATTTCGATTCCGGAAGTTTGAGTAGTCCGTAATGTAGAATGTGACTTGTGTGCAAAATTTGAGGTTAATCGGACGTGATTTAATAGTTTTCGGTATCGAATGTAGAAGTTTGAAGTTCTAAAGTTCATTAAGCTTGAATTGGGGTGCGGTTCATGATTTCGATGTTATTTTATGTGATTTGAGGCCTCGAGCAAGTTTTTGTCATGTTTTGGGACAAGTTTGTGTGATTGGACGGGGTCCCGGGGGCCTTGGGTGTGTTTTGGATCATTTTGGGATACTTTGGATGTTGATTCACTGATATCTGGTGTTGTTCTTCGCGTTCGCGAGGATCCTCCCGCGTTCGGGAAGACGGATTTGGCTTCTGGGATTTTCTTCATCGCATTCGCGTAGAGACACTCGCGTTCGCGAAGAAGGAAATCTCTGTGGCACATGTCTGACTTCGTAGGCTCATATCTCACAATTTATAAGGAATTTGGAGATGATGAAAAAATGAAAGTGGTAGACCTTTATGTCTAGATTTCATAAAGGTAAATCATTTAACATTTGGATTTGCGTACAATAATTTATGGCTGGTATACTACAGGCTGTCCGGGAAGATGAAGAAGAACTTTGTGTTGCGCAGGGTGAACTTTCACCGTTTATATCTCGAAATCTATAAGAAATTAAGAGACGACAAAAACATGAAAGTTGTAGATCTTGGAGTCTAGTTTTCATAACATCAGACCCCACTTTAGTTTTCTGTTGAGTTCTCCCCCAGGCGCTATAGGATTGTCGCGTATTGTTATTCTTCAATCCATGAGTAAATCTTCTAGACAATAGAATTATCATTTTTGGTCATCAATGTAATAGAGAATT
Organism: Nicotiana knightiana; assembly: GCA_005239525.1. Lineage (NCBI taxonomy): Eukaryota > Viridiplantae > Streptophyta > Magnoliopsida > Solanales > Solanaceae > Nicotiana > Nicotiana knightiana. The sequence goes on along the minus strand of ML381002.1, from coordinate 19,282 downwards.
GAAAGGTGTGTAATGCAAAATGTATTGAGTTCTATCATATCCTTCCTTATATTGGTGTGAACTGTCCTCCCTAAAATATTTTCTGCTTTCCATTTCCTTTTATTCTTTTATATATGTTCTTCTTTTGTTTAATCACATTGTCATTCCCTGTCGTTAAGTCGTTTGCCCTTAGTTTTTAAAACTTTATGCTCTTTTTCACATATTTGAAGATACATATTCTTTTCTTTTCTTGTTTTTTTTAGATTTCTCACCCGGTATTCGATATTTATATTGGGACTCGGCTAATCCGGATTCGCATCGAAAAATCCTACATTGGGGGATAAAACGCTCCTTAACAAAGGCGACTCCGTGAAGAAACATATTCATTTGCAAATGGTAACTTTTTTATACACGTTTCACGTGAAAAATACATAAACTATCCCCTAAATTTGTCTCGAAAAGTCAATTGCGTATTCTAACTTTACAAGCAATCTCTTACCAATATTTTTGTTTAAAATGGATGGTGTATACAACTTTGTTTAAAATAAAGTACAAATTGATGTGCAAAGAAAGGAGATAATTTGTAGCGACCTGATCGGTTGTTTTGAGTTCTAGCGCATCGTTCAGCGGTTTGAGGCCTTGAGCAGCTTCACTTTAAGTATTATGACTTGTGCGCGTGGTCAAAACTGGAATTTTGGAATTTCAGAGTCGATTTGGAAAGAGAATTCTCATTTTAGTAGTTTTGAAATCATTTCTTTTCCTTGCATTTAACAATAAATAATGAACTTCACTGAGTAAATAATAATGTCTTAGCAAATTTAAATACTAGATAACCCCATAGTCATCCCAGAACCGGGTGTCACAAGACATCCGTTTGAGTCGTCGAAAGGGCCTGGGAGCCGAATATGGAACTTCGGAGCGATATAAGTCTCATTTCTAACCTTGTAAGAGGGAATTAACCCCATAGGTGAAATAAGAAAATATGTGCTTCTATTTGTGGAGGACTACGTACGCATGAGATGATGAGAGCCTGTGCGTAGCTACTATTATGCTTATGCCCGGGTAGTCTAGGACCCAAAAACATGCTTTACTTGCCGTACCTGTAATCTTGTTGACAATTTAAAAGGCCTAATTCATATCGAACTTGGTAAACAAATTTCCAAAGGGCTAAACATCACTTTCTTGACTGTTAAAAGAGAAGTTGTCATTTCCTTGGGTAATTGTTTCCCTGATGAAGTCTTGGTTGATTGTTTGAATGTGTACCTATGTGTGCCCGTGTCGCATGTATGATTAGCGAGCGCAATAATTCTTTTATTTATATTTGACCGCGTCGTATATATGATTCGCAAGCGGGGTAATAGCTGCATATATGGTTTGCGCCATTGGGCCTTCTGGCAGTGCACTGTTTAAATATTATGTTGGATCGAGTCGTACGACCTCGGCATGATTTGCGCATGACTTGCTTGATTATTTTTGGAATTATTGATAATTGATGTGGCCTCATTGACCGGGGATGTAAATTGTTAAAAAGATGGAAATAAGTTTAAATATTTGTATAAACAAAAGAAATTTCATCTGGTTCATGATTATTGAGTTTGCAGTCGCCTTATAAAACCCATGATTTTTCACATTATTGGACCACTAGTAAGTGTCGAAGTCGACCTCTCGTCACTACTTCTTCGAGGTTAGAATGGATACTTACTGGGTACGCGTTATTTTCGTACTCATACTACACTTGTAGTGCATTTTTGTTGCGCTGACACATGTATGTATAGTGGCTTCGTTGGGCGCAACGACATGGTTGATACAGAGACTTAGGTGAGCTGCATCTCTCGAGACGACCCACAGCCAGCAGAGTCTCCTTCAGAGTATTGTATTTTCTTTTCTGTCCAATTTGCATTCCGGACAGTTATTGTATTACATTTTAAATTCCTAAAAAATTTCTCATGCACTTGTGATACCGAGTTCTGGGATGACTATGGTGTTATTCAATATATAAATTTTCAAAGATATCATTATTTACTCAGTGAAGTTCATTATTTATTGTTTAATGCCAGGAAAAGATATGATTTTAAAACTACTAAAATGAGAATTTGATTAACTTCTTGGTGTTGGCTTGCTTGACAGTGGTGTCCGGCGCTATCACGACCTCTAATGGATTTATGGTCGTGACATAATTTTATCCATGGTCATTGAACTTTTGTGTTTGTTACCTAAAAGTTTGTTTTTTGTTACGTAAAAATCATTCAACTTTGTGTTCATTACACAAAAGTCACTTTTCTTTCTTTTTTTACACAAAAATTATTTTACTTCGCTCTAGTTATAACAAAAGTCATATTTTTACTTGAAAAGTCTATTATGCCCTTGATATTATATAAACTTTCATATTTATGTAATACCTTCTATATTTGTCACGACCCCAATCTAACCCATGTCGTGATGGCCCCTATCGTGATACAAGGCAAGCCTATTTCTCAAAATATTACTACTACTTTGATTATAAGAATTTAATAAAACATTTCCAATATGTAAATTTTTCATAAAACAAGCCAACAACGGTGAAGAAAGGGTAAATATTCGCGAAATGGGGCTTTTATAGTTGCTGCCCTGAGGTCTCGCACCTTCGGACCCCATCTTTGCACCTGCGCAACCGCATCTGCGGTCCTAGGAGCGCACCTACGACTTCCACTTGATCACCTACTTTCGCATCTTCTGCTCACCCTTCGCAGCTGCGGGCACGCATGTGCGATCCAACGGGCGCACCTGCGACTTCCACTTATCCGTCCAATTCAACATCTGCGTTTCTCCATTCGCACCTGGGGGCTCGCAGGTGCGACAAAAACCTCCGCACCGGTGCTCAAGCTCCAGTTGGCCATTTCTGCATCTGCGACCATCACCCCGCATCTATGTCCATCGCACATGTGGCTCCCCATCCGCAGGTGCGAAAAAACACCATAACTTCAAACACCAGAAAAAACAACATTCCAAACTTCACAAACCCAATCCGTTAATCACCTGAAACACACCCGAGGCCCTCGGGACCTCAACCCAGAATACCAACAATTCATATACCAATACACGAACTTAGTCGAACCTTCGGAATACCCAAAACATCACTAAAACACCAAATCAACCTCGGATTCAAGCCTAAGAACTTCTAAAATTTGCCAACGATGCCGAAACCTACCAAACTACGTCCGAATGACCTCAAATTTTGCACACACGTCACGAATAACACTATGAACCTACTCCAACTTCAGGAATTCCATTCTGACCCTCATACCTAATTTTCCACTGTCGACCAAAATTGCCAAATTTCCAACTTTCGCCAATTCAAGCCTAATTCTACCACAGACCTCCAAATTACATTCCGGACGAACTCCTAAGTCTAAAATCACCCAACAAAGCTAACTGAACCATAAAAATCCAAAATTCCAAATTCTTTTACTCATAAGTCAACTTCCGGTTGACTTTTCTAACTTAGCTTTCTAAAAAAGAGACTAAGTGTCTCATTTCACTCCAACACTACTCCGGACCCATAACTACCAACCCGATACGAAATGAGACACTTAGCCTCTTTTTTAGAAAGCTAAGTTAGAAAAGTCAACCGGAAGTTGACTTAACTCTCAGAACGACCGGCCGGGTTGTTACATCGTCCCCCTCTTAAACAAACATTCGTCCTAGAAATAGTATAAAAACATACATGAAATCACAGCATCTAAAGCAATAGCGTCTAGTCTGGTGTTGGTGCCGTCGATCGAGTATTCAGCTGTGGAGTCCCACCCAACAGCCTAGGGAAATATCTCATGATGTGACCAAAATCCTCGCACTCGAAATAACCCCTCCTCTGACGAAACTGCTGCTCCTAATTCCCAGAAGAACTACCCAGAGATACTTGAGCGGATGGGCATGATGAGAACCCTGCGCTGGCAGTGCACTGAATGATGATTGATCCTGCTGAAACTGACCCCCTGAGGAGCACCACTAAATCCACCCTGACCACGAGGCTGCTTGGCCTCCACCTCAGCCCTCTCCTGACCTCGAACCATCTCAATATGTTGAGCAATATCGACAACCTCATCAAAGGTAGCACCAGATACTCTCTCTAGTCATAAGCAATCGAAGCTGAAAACCGAGGCCATCTATAAACCTCCTGATCCTATCTCAGTCTGTGGGAACCAACCAGACCGCATGACGAGCCAACTTGGAGAATTGCATCTCATACTGTGTAACAAACATTTCACCCTGGCGAAGCTGCTCAAACTGCCTTCGCAACTCCTCTCTGCGGGACTCAGGTGCAAGCTTCTCCAGAAAGAGATCGGAGAACTGCTGCCAAGTAAGGGGAATTGTGCCAACCGGCCTACGCCTCTCGTAAGCCTCCCACCAATTAAGTGCAGTCCCAGAGAAATAAAAAAGTAGTGAATGAGACCCCACTGGTCTTCAGAATACCTGCGGTCCGAAGCATCCTCTGACACTTGTTCAAGAAACCCTATGCATCCTCACCTTCAGAACCACTAAATGACGGAGGTTGGAGTCTCCCAGACCTCTCTAATATGTGCTGCTCATCCTCTAGCATCACAGGATCTACATAGTCCCGAGTAACTGCAACCGGCTGGGCTGGAGGTTCCCCCGGTGTCTGATGTCCCTGAATAACCTGTTCAGGTGCGCGAGCGGCGGGAGCCTGAGTGCCTCCCAGGGCCTGAGAAGTAGTTGCGGTCGTAGTAACTGAGACCGCCTGAGTAAGGCCCGTACACACTGATAGAATCTAGGCCAGGGCCTCCTGAAGGCCTGGAATAACAATAGGCACAGGTAGTTCCTGGGCTGGTCCTGCCAGAACATCTACCTCGAGAACCTAGTCCTGAGCAGGGACAAATGGGGGATCGGTAGGTGTTGCCCCAGCTGCTGCGCTGACGAGTCTGTGCCCCTACCATGGCCCCTACCGCGGCCTCGGCCTCTCGCGGCCCGAGCTGGTGGCTGTCTCTCCTGACCGGTAGCACGAGTCCTCACCATCTGTGAGAGAATGAATAACAGATGTTTAGTTACTAGAAAGCACAGGACGTACGACAAGAATCCAAGAATGTGAAATTTTTCCTAAAGGTTCTACAGCCTCTCGAAGATAAGTACAGACGTCTCCGTAATGCTCCGCAAGACTCTACTACACCCGCTCATGACTCGTGAGACCTATGTAACCTAGGCTCTGATACCAACTTGTCACGACCCAAATCTAAACCATGTCATGATGGCGCCTATCGTGATACAAGGCAAGCCTATTTACCAAAATATTACTACTACTTTGATTATAAGAATTTAATAAAACATTTCCAATATGTAAATTTTTCATAAAACAAGCCAATAATGTTGAAGAAAGGGAAAAAATTCGCGAAGTGGGGCTTATATAGTTTCTACCAAGAGGTCTCGCACCTGCGGACCCCATCTTCGCACCTATGCAACCGCATCTACGGTCCTAGGAACGCACCTGTAACTTCCACTTATTCGCGCGCTTCCACATCTGCGGCTCACCCCTTGCACCTGCAGGCACACATCTGCAGTCCAAAGGGCGCACCTGCGACTTTCACTTATCCGTCCAATTCCGCATCTGCGGTTCTCCAATCGCACTTGCGGGCTCGCAGGTGCGCCAAAAACCTTTGCACCTCCGCTCAAGCTCCAGTTGGCCATTTCTTCATCTGCGACCATCACCCTGTATCTGCAACCATCGCACCTGCGACTCCTCATCCGCAGGTGCGGAAACACACCATAACTTTAAACACCTGAAAATAGCATTCCAAACTTCACAAACCCAATCCGTTAATCACCCGAAATACACCCGATGCTCTCGGGACCTCAACCCATAATACCAACAAGTCATATACCAATACACGAACTTAGTCAAACCTTCGGAACACCCAAAACATCACCAAATCAACCTCGAATTCAAGCCTAAGAATTTCTGAAATTCGCCAACGACGCCGAAACCTACCAAACCACGTCCGAATGACCTCAAATTTTGCACACAAATCACAAATGATACTACTGTATTGGTAAAAAAGAGTTTCACACATAATCCAACTCTTGACAACTTAGCCAGTTATGTGGACACAGGAGAATGCGACAGCTGGATGTGATTCTTTGAAGAGGTACGGAACAAAGAGGCATGATTCAATAAACCATCGAGCTCATTAGCCACGGGAAACTCGCTTTAATCGAGATAAGGAAGGGATACGATCAGAGTGAATCTAGACAAAATTACAGATAGATTCAGGAATCCCTAATAAAAAGCCCAGACGTTGTGTAACCTTCACATAACAGTTACATTTACCCTTGGTAACGCTTCATTAATGCAATAATTAGTCATTAGTGAGCAATTATTTCAAGAACCAAACGTTATATTGAGAAACCTCCTATATAAAGGAAGGAAATATAACTTGTAAGGACATCTGATTTTTGAATACAATCTACTTTGCTTTTCTATATTTCGGCAATATTGTCTATTACTCGTTTCTCTTTATATTAGTATTATTTCCTTGATTATCAGTAACCCATGTTCATCCTAGAAATAACTTTGGTCAAAGGATATAATTCTTTCATTAAACAAATTGGTTCCATTACCGAGAATCTGATAATCTTTGTTTGCTTTTCAAGCGATATCCTCTGAACTATGTCGAACTCCAATGATAACAACCAACAAAGGAATGGAACCCCAGTTCCATCACCTTCAAGAACCCCACATGGTTCGAGGGAACAATCCTCAGAAAGATCCAATAACAACAATGATAATAATGATCAAAAGGTGGAACAAGATCGAGTAAAGAAAATGATTGCAGAGTATGTGAGCCAAGTTTTGCAAGAATTTGCGAGGGGATTACCGGCAGCGTTATCTGCACCACCGACACCCCCCAATAATACCATCACCATGGAAAATCCTCAATCTGGGTTGGCAAACTCATGAAGGGGAGATACCCCTAATGAATCTCTCGAAGCGAGACCAGGTATATCTAATAACTCTGAAGTACATACTTTATTACTAACTTTGCAGAAACAGGTGAAGGAACAAAACAATCGAATCGAACAAATTCCTGGAGTACCACCTGTTATCAAAGGCATTGACGTTGATAGATATTCTCAACAACCTTGGAAACCAAGCGCAACACCCGTACCCATTCCAAAGAAGTTTAAAATGCCTGACATACATAAATATGACGGGACAATCGACCAACGCGACCATGTAACTGATTTTACCACTGGAGTGAAGGGCAACGACTTAACAAAACAAGAAATTGAGTCGGTCCTGGTTAAAAAATTTGGAGAAACACTTACCAAAGGGGCGTTAACCTGGTATTCTCTTCTCCCTTAAAACTCTATTGATTCTTTTGCTGAGCTTGCAAATTCTTTCATAAAGGCACACTCCGGTGCGCAAAAAGTCGAGAAAAGGATGGAGGACATCTTTAAAATAAAGCAAGGAGATACGGAACTACTTCGTGAAATAGGTTTCAACAAGAAGGAATGCAACTACCAAGGGTGCCTGATAATTGGGCAGTCATCGCATTCACAAGTAATCTAAATGACAAAAGCTCAGAAGCCACGAGAAGACTCAAGGAAAGCTTGAGAGAATTCCCAGCTACAATGTGGAACGATGTTTATAACAGGTATAGTACTAAACTTTGAATAGAAGAAGATATCATTGCTCGTCCGAAAGAGGAAGATTATACCAGATCCAGGCGTTCAGAATCAGAAAGGAGATCAGGTAAAAACAGGTACGATCCTTACATGGGACCATCGGGACGTGAAACTCGTCCCAGGTTCGAAAACACCAGGTCAGATTATGGACCACCAAGCAGAGATGCGGGCTCGTCTTCATCTAGATCCAGAAGGGATCAAGGTCAGCGACCTAGAGGTAATGCGCAAATTGGGGATCATACCTTTAATGTAAGTACCTCTGAACTAATTTCAGTGTTAAGAAATTTGGGTGATAAGGTTCGATGGCCCAAAGAGATGAGGTCGAATCCGAATAAGAGGAACCCAGATCTCTGGTGTGAATTCCATAATGATCATGGACACATAACTGCAGATTGCAGATTTTTGCAAGGTGAGGTAGAACAATTATTGAAACAGGGCTATTTGACAAAATTGTTCAGTGAAAAAGGTAAACAAGCATACTCGAAGAACAAGCAGGAGCCCCCAAAACCTCCATCTCCAAAACGAACCGTCAACGTGATACACGGAGGTGAAGAAGTAAACGGAGTGGTCTGCAAAACGACCACAATTTCACAATTACACATGGAAAACGGGTTCGTGAAAATCTGGAAGCGGACGATATAACCTTCGATGATGAAAATGTCGGCAGATTGATGCTTCCTCACAATGATGCTCTGGTAATATATTTACTTATTCATGAAACTAACGTAAAAAGAGTATTGATTGATCCATGGAGTTCAGTCAATATCATTTTGCTAAGAGTCGTGGAAGAAATGCTATTGGGGAATCAAGTAATCCCAAGGGAACGAGCCATATTAGGGTTTGATAACTCTACGTTATAACAAAAGGAGAAATTGAGCTTAGCACTTATGCTGAGGGGGTGATCAAAAGTACCAGGTTCCAAGTCATCGATACTGACATGGCTTATAACGTAATCATGGGAAGGCCATGGATCCACGACATGAAAGCAATACCCTCCACCTTGCATCAGGTAATTAAATTCCCCTCTGAATGGGGGATTCTGCAAATTAGAGGTGATCAGCAAACCGCAAGAAATATAAATTCCGTGGTACACTACAACAAAAAAGTAGAGATGGAAGAATCAAAAGATAAGGGAATCCCCTAAGAAGGTAACACCTCCCAAACAGGCATGGAAGAAATTACTACCCAAATAGATACGGAAGGTATTATTGCTGAAACAGGTACGAAAGAAAATACTTACGAGAAGGTGAATCAAGTTACCACGGAAGGTGCATTAGACCACGTGTAGATTCCAGACCAGACTTCATTCATGAACCGGAGGAAGAGGAGCACATCAAAACAACTACGGAAGAGCTCGAAGCTGTTCCATTGTTTGAACAAAAGCCTGAACAGAAAGTGTATATAGGCACGAGGCTGGGCCCCGGTCGAAGAGGTAAGTTAATTGATTATTTAAAGGCTAACGCAGACTGCTTTGCGTGGTCCCGCTAAGATATGAAAACTATCCCACTAGAAGTGATGACTCATAAACTAAATGAAGATCCATCCTTCGTACCTGTTAAGTAGAAGAAAATAAAGCAAGGACCATTCAAGAACCAAGTGATTGACGAAGAGGTACAGAAACTCTTGAAGATTGGTTCGATACGAGAGGTAACGTACCCTAACTGGGTAGCTAACACTGTGGTAGTACCTAAAAAGAATGGCAAATAGAGAGTATGCGTAGATTATATTGACTTAAATAAAGCATGCCCCAAAGATTCATTCCCATTACCACATATAGATCAAATGATTGATGCCACCGTAGGTCATGAATTGTTAAGATTCCTAGATGCGTATTCTGGTTATAATCAGATTAAAATGGATCCCTCAGACGAGGAAAAAACCTCCTTTATTACAAACAGGGGGACTTATTGTTATAAATTCATGCCTTTTGGCTTGAAAAACGCTGGAGCCACCTATCAAAGGCTAGTGACCAAGATGTTCCAGGAACATCTGGGGAAAATGATGGAAGTTTACATCAATGACATGCTGGTAAAATCAAAACGGGCGGAAGACCATTTCCGACACCTCTCTATTACTTTTGACATTTTACGAAGTACAATATGAAGCTGAATCCAGAAAAATGCGCTTTTGGCGTAGAATTAGGTAAATTTTTAGGTTTCCTTGTATCAAACAGGGGAATAGAGGTAAATCCTGATCAAATTAAAGTTATAGAAGAAATACCTGATGTATTTATAAACAAAAAAGAAGTTCAAAGCCTAACAGGAAGAATTGCAGCCTTAGGAAGATTTATTTCCAAATCTTCCGAGAAAAATTTTAAATTCTTTGCAGTTCTCAAAAAGCAAAATCGGTTCGAATAGACTGAAGAATGCCAACAGGCTCTCAAAGACCTAAAGTCTTATGTATCAAAACCTTCGTTGTTGTCAAAGCCAAATGAGGGGGAGGGGATGTACGTCTACCTTGCGGTCTCGGAAATTGCTGTAAGTGCAGTGTTGGTAAGGGAGAATAAAGGTAAACAATCTCCTATTTATTATGTAAGGGCATTACTAGATGCTGAAACTAGATATCCACATCTTGAAGAATTAGCCTTAACTCTAATCATGGCATCCAAAAAATTAAGGCCATATTTCCAGTGTCATCCAATCACAGTTGTGACCTCGTATCCATTAAGAAACATATTGCATAAACAAGAACTATCAGGAAGATTAGCCAAGTGGGCTATAGAATTAAGTGAGCATGAAATAATATATCAGCCTAGGACTGTAATCAAATCTCAGATCTTAGGTGATCTTGTTGCTGACTTTAATAATAGCAGTGTCCCTGAAGTGGAGAGAGTTACAACTCTTCAACGGTGTTAATCCGGGTCTATGGACCCTATTTACTGATGGTTCTTCCAATATAAAAGGTGCCGGCTTAGGCATAGTCTTAATATCACCCACGGGTGAAAAGACACGGCAGGCTATCAAATGTTATCCTATAACTAACAATGAGGCAGAGTACAAAGGTGTTATTGCAGGATTAGAACTTGCACGAGAGCTCTCAATCGAGAAAATCATGATCAAAAGCGATTCCTAACTGGTAGTAAATCAAATGCAGGGGACTTACATTGCTCGAGAGACTCGAATGCTACAATATTTGGAAAAGGCACGAGAGCTCGTGAGACAATTCAAAACATGGAAGGTAGTACAGATACCTAGAGAGGAAAATGCTGAAGCAGATGCATTAGCTAACCTCGCAGCAGTCACGGAAGTAACAAACAAGGACAATGCAATCGTCGTTCATCTATTCCATTCAGCTGTCGACCAGGATATAAATGAGCTAACTTTCAATAATTTAACCTGGGATTGGAGAAACAAAATCCTAAATTTTTTGCAGAATGGCACCGTACTTGAAGACAAGAAAACAGCTCAAGCACTTCGCCGCAAAGCTGCGCGGTACTGCCTCATTCGCAACTCATTATATCGCAAGATGTTCGGAGGGCCCCTAGCAAAATGCCTTGGACCTAACCAAACGGAATTTGTGATGAAAGAAGTCCACGAAGGACACTGTGGAAATCACTCAGGGGCGAGATCCTTAGTGAAAACCCTAATCAGATCTGGATACTATTGGCCTAAGATGGAAGAAGAGGCCGAGAACTTTGTATCCAAATGCGACAGGTGCCAAAGGTTTGCCAATATGCATCGGCCAGCGGAATTATTGCATCCAATAATATACCCATGGCCTATCATGAAATGGGGTATAGACATAGTAGGACCTCTTCCCACAGCTAAAGGACAGGTACGATTTTTGCTCATGCTAACCGACTATTTTACAAAATGGGTAGAGGCAGAAGTGTTCAAACAAGTGCGAGAAAAGGAAGTTAGAAGCTTCTTATGGAGAAACATAATATGCTGCTTTGGGATACCAAAGGAGATCGTGTGCGATAATGGCCCATAATTCATAGGCTCGCAAATCACAGAATTCTTCGAAAGCTGGCAAATCAAACGGATCACTTCAACACCATACCACCCCGTGGCTAATGGCCAAGCTGAGTCAAGGAATAAGGTCATCATCAATAATCTAAAGAAGCGGCTGGATAAAGCTAAAGGAAACTGGCTTGATGAGTTACCAACGGTACTATGGGCATACAGAACAACTTCAAA
>ML380998.1:40365-54009 GCA_005239525.1 Nicotiana knightiana | reverse complement strand
TTTAATTCAATGCTTATCTCAAAAGCATATGGATACATAAGACAATGTTAGGTAGAATCCACTAAATTGGTAAGTTTCATCCGTATCTATAAGGGATATTAAGATACTATATGTATATACCCTACATGCTATCTTGCTAGGCTTAGTAATATTATAACTAATCACTCTTTACTCCGGGCATAACATCGACGTAATACTACGAGGTGTAACATTAAAGTATTACTACTAAAATATTTAAAATATTAATAAAGCATGGTACCCTATAAAATCAATACATATTTATTATTTTATTAAAACATCCATGTTAAAAGAAGCACATATTTTCTCAACTTCTAATTTTTTTCTAATCTCACATAAAGAGTACAAATTTTCGTATGCTTAATTCTTAAAATGGTAAAAAAATATACTTCTTTTCTTGTGTGAAAAATAATTTCTATCTTTACAACAAAGAAAATCTCATAAACTTTCTCATATATGTGTATAATTGAAAGTAGTAATATTAATAATTATATAAAATCATAATTATTTTCAAACTGTTTTACTAAAATATATCACTCAAAATACCATATATCACGGTTATTAAACTTATGGGGTCTCATAATAATAATGTCTTAAAACTCCTAATAGACATAGTCCCCTCGAACTCATGTGGATTACTACGACTTATCCTAATATTAAAGTACGGGATGTAACAGAAAGTGAGACAGTTTAGAAAAATTTGGCTAACAAGAAATCGGGTTATTCAAGAGATTGATAGTCCCAATTAAAGAGTTGAACCTAGAGATAGTAAAATCCGAGTTGAGCTTTGTATAAACCATTTTGTTCAATACCTATTTGAACTTGAGAAAGCCAAATTGGGCAAAAGTACTCTCTCACCGAGAGGTATTGAGTGGGTACTCGAGTGTTGATAGCTATAGTATACCTCGACCAATAAAACAAGCTTTAAAGTTTACAACCCATTAGGCAAATACCTAGGTGAAGGTCATAGCCCTAGGTATTTTATATCATTTGAAAAACAACAAAAACAATGTCCTAGTTTCAATTCTTAGTTGTTAATCTTAGTTTAAATTAGACTTAGAAACAAACAAATTTTGTGGAAGTGCAATTTCAGATAATTCAAGCTCATTCACTATAGTATATACTCTTAAGTCCCATTCAAGCTCCCTATGAAAAATCGACCCTGACTCCTTGTTGTGTATTACTATTGCATCAACTGTTTCATAACCTCAAATAGAGGTGTGACTTGGACTAGATCAATTTTTGGCGTCGTTGTCGGGAAGCTAAAACGGATATAGCTATATATTTGTTTTTGTGTGTGAATCATCTTCTTTTCCTTCCTTGTTACTGATTTGTGTGAATCAGTTGTAGGTACTATAATGTCAAACAACAATGATCAACTCGGAAACATGCCTTTGGGGGATGTGGACATTGAAGATGACCAAGTTGAAGAGGTTCCTCTTGAACCTCAAGTAAATAGAAGAGGTCGAGCGCCTCAAGAAAACATCCCAGTTCCACCCCCACCTCCACTAAGAGAGGCTCCACACCGGGTGTTACCGAATGAAGGGTATGAAAGTGCCATTGTTCTGCGACGCATTAGGGCGGGCAACTTTCAAATCGTGAATGTAATGCTCACATTGTTATAGCAACGGGGATTGGATTCTTCACCGTGGCTCCGAGTCAAAATGCATACAATCACTTGAAGGGGTTTATGGACACTTGTTGGGGGAGTAAACAGAAAAACGTCTCCGAGGATGCTTTACGGTTGAGGCTATTTCCTTTCTCTCTACGGGGGAAAGCCTTGGATTGGCTAGAAAGATTGCCAAATAATTCCATCCATATATGGGATGAATTGGTGGAGAAATTTATTTCCAAGTTCTTTTCTCCCGGGCATATGGATACTCTTAGAGATGAGATTCTAGCATTCAAATAAGAGCCTAATGAGCCGTTACATGAAATATGGGAGAGGTATCGAACTATGGTCAAAGAGTGCCCAAATATTGACATGACGGAGGTTATGATTCACAAAACTCTCTATTGGGGGATCAATACTACCAATCAATGCATGGTTAATCAAGTTGTCGGTGTAAAATTCATGACAATGCCGTACGCGGAAGCTTGTGAGATTTTAGATGAAATGGCAGATACTTCACCGGCATGGAAAAGTAGAGCAAATGTTCCTCAAGGTGATCCAAATGTGATTCACCTACATAAAGAATCGCATGCCCATGGTCAAGCCATTGCCGAGTTGACCACCACAATGAATCAATTATCCAAACCTCAACTTCAACAAGTGCAAAATCCTAAGCAAGTCAATTCCATGGAGGGAGTTAGCATGATGGTGAACAAAAGAAGGCCCAAAGGTCTACAAATGCAAAACCGAGTGAAGAATTATGTGCAAGAAGATAGTGGGGTTGATTAAGATGAATCTTATAACAAACAAGAGGAGGAAGTGCAATATGTGAACAACTTTCAAGGGAAAAGAAAAAACTCTCCAGGCTCGAATCAACAACAATGGCGACCTCACGGTAATCAAGGGAATTGGAATTCTAACAACCAAGGTAATTGGAATGGTGGAAACAATCATGGGAATTGGAATAACAAAAATCAAGGAAATTGGAGTGGTGGAAATAACCAAGGCAATTGGAGTGGAAATAATCAAGGATATTGGGGAGGCAACAACTAAGGGGGATGGAACAATAATCAAGGCAATCGGGGGTCGGGTTTTCAAAGGCCCCCGATGTATCAACAACCGAGCAATCTGCCTCCTTACTCTTCCCATGGTCCAACTTCTTCCAACAATGAGGTGGGACGAATTGAGAACATGTTTAAGCAAATGATGGAGAATAATACCGACTATGATGCCCAACTTGCCTCTCACAATACATCTATCCGAAACTTGGAAGTCCAAATGGGGAAAATCTCTCAAGCCCTAAACACTCGATCTAAGGGGGCACTACCAAGTGACATGGTGGTGAACCCAAAGGGTGGAAACAACACGAGACATACCATGGTCATTACTACAAGGAGTGGAAAATATGGGGATGTACCCACCTCGAATCAAAGGAAACTTGTGGATAGTGAGCAAGTGGTTCAAGAAAATGAGACCCCGAACAATGTGGTGAAAGCAAATGAGAAAGTGTGGATTGATATTGATGACAATGTGGAGGAAGCTCAAGAGGAAGTAAACCCGTCTAAGGATCACATAGTTGACATATCAGAACCGGTAGTGCAAAAAGCTAAGGCACCAATGCCTAAAATGATGAGAATCAATTCAAAAAGTTCATTGACAGGATGATGAGCCTATCTATCAATGTGTCATTGGTTGAAGCCTTATATAAAATGCCTAGTTATGCAAAGTTTATGAAGGATTTAGTGACAAAGAAGCGATTATTGAATTTTGAAACTATAAAATTGACTCATAAATGAGTGCAATTGTGCATTAAATGTATCCCAAGTTGGAGTATCCCGGCACTTTCACGATTCCTTGTACCATTGGGAGTGCCAAGTTTGCAAAAGCTCTTTGTGATCTTGGGGCAAGTATCAGTTTGATGCCCTATTCGATTTTCAAGTATCTGAGAATTGGGCAACCAAGACCCACATCTATGAGATTGAAAATGGCTGACCATACTATGAAGAGACCATGGGGAGTGATTGAAGATGTGTTAGTTCGTGTTGATAAATTCATTCTTCCGGCGGATTTTGTCATTCTTGATTGTGAGGTTGATTATGAGGTACCAATTATTTTTGGTAGACCTATCCTTGATACAGGGAAGGCTCTAGTTGATGTTGAAGCCGGAGAACTTACCTTCCGGGTTGGTGATGAAAAAGTGGTTTTCCATGTATGTAAGTCCATGCGGCAACCAATAGCAAAGAGGTGTGTTCTTTCGTGGACTTGGAGACCGATGTGATTGTAGATTAAACAAGTTTCATGATGAATGTTGATGATACATTGGAGGCTGTGTTGCTCAACTTTGATGATGACGAGATGGATGGCTTCATGGAATGTTTGAACTCGTTGCAAGGAATGTGGTCGTACACTTATGAGCCCCGCAAATTGTCCTTGAATCTTGAAAATAGGACAACTCCTCCAACAAAGCCCTCAATCGAGGAGCCTCCCATTTTGGAGTTGAAGCCATTGCCTCCACATCTTAGGTATGAATTTCTTGGCCTTTCTTCTACGTTACCAAATTATTCATTCCTCTTGTTTAAGTAACATACGGGTAGACTCTACATTGGCGGTGCTACAAAAGTGGAAGAAGGCTATTGGATGAACATTGGCGGATATTCGGGGGATAAGCCCCGCATTTTGCATGCACAAGATTAACTTGTAGAAAGGTTCCAAACCATCTATTGAACATCAAAGGAGACTCAACGAAGCCATGCAAGATGTTGTCAAAAAGGAGATCATCAAGTGGTTGGATGTCGGGGTTGTCTACTCCATTTTCGATAGTTCATGGACTTCTCCGATTTAATATGTCCCAAAGAAAGGGGGGAGGCATGACGGTGGTCACCAATGATAAGAATGAGTTGACTCCTACAAGAACGGTGACTGGGTGGAGAGTGTGTATGGACTATCGTAAGCTCAACAAAGTCACAAGGAAGGACCATTTTCCATTTCCCTTCCTAGACCAAGTGCTTGATAGATTGGCCGGCCGTGATTTCTATTGTTTTATTGATGGGTATTCCGGCTACAATCAAATTCTTATTGCCCTAAGGATCAAGAGAAGACTACCTTTACATGTCCTTATGGTACTTTCACTTTTAAGCGAATGCCATTTGGGTTGTGCAATGCACTATTGACTTTTCAAAGGTGTATGATGGCGATCTTCATGGACATGATGGAGGATTACCTTGAGGTCGTCATGGATGACTTCTCAGTGGTCGGGAATTCTTTTGATGATTGTCTCGAAAACTTGGATAAAGTGTTGGCAAGATGTGAAGAAACAAACTTGGTGCTCAATTGAGAGAAATGTCATTTCATGATCGAGGAAGGCATTGTCTTTGGCCACAAGATCTCAAAAAATGGCATTGATGTCGACAAGGCAAAAATTGAGGTGATTTCTAAACTTCCATCTCCAACCTCAGTGAAAGGCGTGCGGAGTTTCTTAGGCCATGCGGGATTTTACCGGCATTTCATCTAGGACTTCTCTAAAGTGGTGAACCCCTTGTGCAAGATTTTGTAGAAACATGCTAAGTTCCATTCAAATGATGATTGCATGATAGCCTTTGAATTGCTAAAGCTCAAGTTGACTACTACTCCCATTATCACCGCTCCAAATTAGAGTGTTGGTTTTGAGCTCATGTGTGATGCAAGTGATGTAGTGGTAGGGGCTGTTTTGGGGCAACACATCAACAAGAGTTTTCATCCGGTCTATTATGCAAGTAAGACCATGAGTAGTGCCCAAGTCAACTACACCGTTACGGAGAAAGAGCTTCTTGCCATTGTGTTTGCTATTGAGAATTTCCGCCCATACTTTATGGGTGCAAAAGTAATTGTCCATACGGATCATGTAGAACTTCATTCTTATGAACAATAAAGATTCCAAAGCCCACTTGATGATATGGGTGCTTCTGCTGTAAGAGTTTGATATAGACATACAAGATCGAAAAGGAAGTGAAAACCAAGTGGCGGACCACTTGTCTCGTTTGGAGAGAGAGGGGAGGCCTCATGATGGCCTTGAAATCAATGACTCCTTCCCCAATGATCAACTCTTGGCTATTTCAGTGAAAGAGGTGCCATGGTTCGCGGATCTAGAAAATTTCCTTGCAAGTGGTATCATCCCGAATGAGTTCTCTTCAAACCAAAGGAAGAAGCTCAAACGGGATTGTTAAGACTATTATTGGGATGAACCGTGCCTTTTTTGGATTTTTACGGATGGATTGATTAGAAGATGTGTACAGGAGGAGGAATAAGTTGAAATTCTTGGGGCTTTTCATTCTTCGCCATATGATGGTCACCATGGTGGAGCAAGAACGGCGTCCAAAGTGCTAAGTTGCGGTTTCTATTGACCCACACGATGCAAGTGATCTAGTCAAGCATTGTAATGAATGTCAAAGGGCCGGTGGAATCTCAAAGAAAAATGAGATGCCCCTCACAACCATTTTGGAGATTGATATTTTTGATGTGTGGGGTATTGACTTCATGGGTCCTTTTGTGAGTTCTTGTAGAAACACCTACATCTTGGTAGCGGTTGATTAAGTGTCCAAATGGGTTAAGGTCGTTGCTTTACCCAACAATGAAGCGAGAAGTGTAGTGGCGTTTTGAAGAAGAATATTTTCACAAGATTTGGTACTCCAAGGGCTATCATAACTGATGGGGGATCACGTTTTTGCAACAAAGATTTCGACACCTTACTCAACAAGTATGGTGTCACTCATAAAGTCACGACTTCCTATCATCCACAAGAAAGTGGTCAAGTGGAAGTATCCAACCGAGAGATAAAGAGTATTTTGTCCAAAACAGTGAATGCTAACCGGACAGATTGGTCCAAGAAAATTGATGATGCTTTATGGGATTATAGGACGGCTTAAAAAACACCTATCGGAATGTCTTCATACCGGTTGGTGTTCGGAAAAGCTTGTCATATTCCGGTGGAACTTGAGTACAAAGCCATGTGGGCTTTAAAGAAGTTGAATCTTGATTGAGATGTCGCCGCTAGCTTAAGGATGGCACATTTGAACAAAGTTGGATGAGTTCCGGTATCATGCATACACAAGTTCGTCCTTATACAAAGAGAAGATAAAATATCTTCATGACAAGTACATTTGGAACAAAGAGTTTAAAGATAATTTTGTGTTGTTCAATTCGTGGTTACGGATGTTTCCCGGAAAGTTGAAGTCTAAATAGAGTGGCCCGTTTGAGGTTGTGGGTGTGACAACCTTTGGTGCTTTGGACTTGAAGAATAAAAATGATGAAGTGTTTAGAGTCAGTGGTCACCAGGTGAAGCATCACCTCGAAAGAGTTGGTGATGGCCATGTCGTGGCGGTAATTCATTTCAAGTGATGGTAATCTGTGTCGTGCCGCGGCGTTAAGTCAGGCGCTTCTTGAGAGGCAACCTATGTTTATTTTTCTTGTTTCTTTTACTTGATCTCTTCTTTAGGTCTTATTTGGTGCTAACGAGTTTTGAAGTGTGTTGCAAGAATAAGTGTGCTTTACAGGAACTGCATTCAGAAAATTGGCTAAATATGGAAAAAAATAGACCGCACATGTATTGTGCAGACCGCACAATTTTGAATGCTGCAGCAGAAGGAAACTGCGGCCACCAACTTGAGATGGAAAAATGCAAACTCTCTAAAGTTTGCTTGTCAGAGAAATTGCCAAAGTGCGGCTGCACAAGGAAATTATCTGCGATTCGTACCAAAATCTGCCATCACACACGTAATTCTGAGGACCGCAGATCAATCGAGGGAAATTGAACAACAGGTAACAGAGTGCGGACCACAGAAGGTATTCTGAGGCCGCACTCGTCTCTTGAAACCTTAGCCAATCCCGTATAGTATAAATAATAGTCCTAAGGCTACTGTTGGGACTTTCAAATCTCTGAGAAATTAAAACAAAGGCTAAAATCTTGCACACTACTGAGTCAATCATCTGCCACTTAATTATGCATCTTTGATCATTCCTTAACACCACTTCATCACTGGTATATTCAAATCATTTCTAGAATTCTTCAATTTTCTTAGTTAGTTTATAATTTATTAGTTATTTTAGACCATTTGTCAATTTCATATCTATGTGGGGTGTAATATCTTTTCGGTAAACTCCTAATTGCTATTTAGGGAATGGGTATTTGGTTGATAATGTTTAATCGCTACTACCATGTTCAATTTGTGCATAATATCGAAACCTTAAAGAACTCTTCTCGATTGATTTTTGAAATGTGCATCCGCACAAGGAATTGTGCGATCCATAGAAGTATAGGTTAGGGAATCTGGTTTGTCAAGATTATGTGGTCCGCAGAAATTCAACCGCCGCCGCAGAAAAGTGTGTGCATGCGCACATCGAGGCATTCTCTGTTTTCACATAGTTGCCATTTTTAAGGTATTCACTGTGCGACCACACTCAAAAATGTGTGGCCCGCACTTAAAATGTGCGGTTGCACTAAAAATTATGCGGACCGCAGTTTCATCTCTGCGGCCACACTTTCAGATTGTGCGGTCCGCACAACCCAACCTATGGCAGCACTTACAATTGTGCGGATCACACTTCCCCACCCTGCAACATGTTTTGTTCTCCAACTTTCTGCTTACCTACACTTGAACTAGAACTGACTCTTGATGTTGTTTTGTGCAGAATATGGTTAGATCACGTGGTCATGGTGATACATCAAAAGGGAGGGGTGAACCTTCCTGAGGACGAGGCAAGAGCACTTTACCCCTAGCCCTTCAGAAAGTTATATCTAGAAAGGCGACAGCTGGCCGAGGTAGAGCTGCAGAGCCCTCTGAATCAAATTATTATGTCCCGTCTAGGGAAGCATCATAGGGTGACTCAGTGCAAGAGCAATCATTTTTCAATCATAGACACAACAGCCTCAGGGAAGATTTTAACCCCGAGACAAGCCTTCCACCTCTGAGAGCACTTCTGAGGGTTCAGAAGGTGACAGTCAGGCTTCGAAGCCCTCATCTCCCAATCCCGTGGGCATTGCTAGTTGACTGTATCATGGTCGGGTACCTAATCAATGTGGGTGTCGTGATATCGGCCAACATGTCTTTTGTTGGCAGCAAGGTGACAGCTACTACCTGTATCCCAACACTATCACGGAGTACCTTACGGAAGCAGGGGTGGAGCCGAAAATTTTTGACACAATGGTTCGGGAAAAGAAACCTTTCACTTGGTATTCTATGAAGGACCCTAGGAACCCGAAGAATAAGGGTCAGTCGACTACTACTGTGGGCCAGTTTGATGAGCCTTTGGTGGTAGCGGAAGAGTCAGCAGACATGCCTTCACTTCAGTAGTGCCTTCTACCAGTGCAGCTGCCATGCCTCCACCTCTTTCTTCAGGGCCTTCAGCATCAATTCCCTCTACCTCGACTTTGAGGCTGGTGCCTATGCTCGCTCATCCACTATCAACGATGCGAGTCTCCCAAACACTAGCGAGCCTCAACAAGTGGATGCAGACAACTACTGCAAAGCTGTCTAACTTATCTAGTGATGTTGCAGCCCAGACATCTACCCCGACACCTCAGATTCCTCTAACAGTGGAGGATACATTGAAGAACATTTTGGAAACCAACAGACCATCATGAGAACTTTAGTAGCACATGGAGCAGTAATGGAGGAGCTTGGGAAGCAGGTAAAGAAGATGAAGAAATCTCAGGCATCCAAGAAATCATTAGACAGACTGAGGAGAGAGGTGACCAAGATAGCAGCCACTGGGGACCTTCCATTTGATATTCTCACGGAGACAGATGCAATAGCACCAGTAAATCCAGCAGCACCATCTGGCCGGTCTGAGGAGCCAGACCTGGCTGCCGACACTGCTAAGGCGGTGCGACAAATGTTCACTAACCCAGCTACTCCCAGAGCCGAGGATGATGAGATCCAATTGGAGGAGGCTAAGAGAGGTGACGCTGCTATGGACAGAAAGATGTACAAGGCCACATAGGGTGTCCTCTTTACTCTTACCTTTCCTTATTCTTATTTTGTTAAGCATTGGGGACAATGCTTATTTTTATTCTGGGGGTGGAGTTTATTTGATATTGGGATGATTTGACATTTGGTTTGTAATAACTGATAACATTTTCCTTTTTTCTTTTTATTATGTATATATTCTTCTCTCTCTCTCTATTGATGTATATATTTTCTCTTTTCCTCTCTCATTATGTATATTCATTTATGCTTTCAGTAGCTTGCTTTGTAGCTTCTTCGTTTTGTTTTCTTATTAGTCAATGTTTAATTCAGTAGCTTCTTGTTTAGTCTAATAGCTTCTTTTTAATCTAGTAGTTTATTTTTATGTTTAAGTGGTCAATAAACCTTTGGTTTTCTTAATGTCACGATTCTTTCCTAAGGTAGTTTCTATGTGAACCGGGTGACTCTTCCCAACGATGGATGGCGTGACAATCTTTTTAAGGGATTGAGTCCGTTTTTCGTGTTTAGGTAAGAATAGTAGTAATAATGAATAAAAAGACCTAATTGAGTCTGACTCGAAGAGTCAAACATGTTTCACTTGGTAGTAACACACTTAACTACGTGCTTATGATTAAAAATAAGTTTTTTTTGGAAAGAAATAGCTCTAGTTAATGACCTTCTAACTCTTGTGTTGACTTAAGCAATCATCGAATGGTTTAGTCGAACCATAGTGATTTTCAATCTTCAATATGGTCGTTATGGGACCTCGACTCTATCCTCTTTAACTATCGAGTTGTGTTAGAGGTGAGATATTTTTGTTGCAAGTCCAAGTACCCGTGCAAATGGTCTAGAACTTGCCCCGAATGTATTTCGAGGCGAAATATTAATTTTTGCTTAGCTTAAGAAGTGATTGTAGGCTCTTCTTGACCCTCTTGAAATATTCCATGGCCCACCAATTTTGTTATCCCTAGTCAACCCAATTGACCCTAAAACCTTTTTTTTGTGATAACTATGTTACAAGTCTTTACCCGTTTTGTTGTGACCCCCTCTTGGCACCTGAGCTTTCCTTAACACTCTTGAGAAACAATCGGCTAAAAGCGTAAGTTTGGGAGAGAGACGAGGAGTTTGAAAAAGGTATCAAGGCACCAAAAGAGAAAAGAAATGAAGAAAAGAAAAGGCAAGAAAATAAAAGAAAGAACGAAAAAAGAAAAATGCAAAAAAGAAAGTGAATAAGTTGAAGCATTAAAGGGATTCAAAGAAAAGTAATTATGCAAAGCAGGGAAAAAATAAAGAAGGAGAAAATGAATATCAAGACCAAGAAAGAGTGATGTTAAGTCTCTCTAGTTCCCCTAAGGAAAAAGAAAATGCCTCAAAGAGTTGGCATAACATGAGCCGATAAGAGAAAATGGAGTGCTTAAGGAAAGTGAACCCGTTCTATTGCAACATATCTAACCTTAGTCCAAAAGCCTTCATTGAAATCCGAAAAAATCCATGCGTGATTTAAAGCCGAGTGAACTTACATTAATGGTGATATACATGAGGGGCAAGCATATGGCACTTAGAGTCGTGCTTGTGATATTCTTTTGAGAGAGAAGCGCGAATCTTTCACAAATCTTCGAATTGAGTGTTACATTCTTAAGTGAGATATGCTAGCGGAGTATAGAGGAGGAGGAGTTTGGGATCCACAATGAGCTACATGAAATATCGAGCTTCCTTGATGAATAAAGACAACTCTTGATACCCAAGTGTCACATTAGAACTATTTGTGCTTAAAAGTTCAAATCATTGCCTTGTTGATAACTCAAAAGTGTTGTGGGTAATTGTTGGCCCCAAATTGATGTATGATTGATGCACCTTTGATTAGCTGGAATAGCTCGTAACTTGTGGAGGTGGGAATTAAGTTATTTTCTTGAGGACAAGCTAAAGCTTATATTTGGGGAATTGATAAGTGGGGATTTTGACTACGTATTAGCGCCTTTTAGTTTTCATTTGAGTCCAAAAGCATTTAATTGTGTTCCCGAAAACTGATGAAATATGCTTAATTGCATGACTATTGAAAAATGAGCCTCCAAGATGAAATCTAACTCAAGAAGGAGTGATCTGAACTCAAGGACAAAAACAGATACAAAAGCTTAAAGTGTGGACCGCAGAATATCATCCGCGGCCGCAGATTGTGCAGAAGAACTTATCAGAGATCTGTGAGAAGTGAGGTTCGCACATGAAATAAGCGGTTGTAGAAGCAAGGCAAGATCAAAAGTTCAAAGAACATGCATATCAAGGTTCAACGGAAGTGCGGACCGCATAATTATTATGCTGCCGCAGAAGATAAGCTATGCGGACGTAGTTGCATTTGTGCGGTTCACAAAAGAGCCATGTGCAACCTCACTCAGAATGTGCGGACTGCAGAAAGAGAGAGATGTGGTCGCGATTCAGAATTGTGCGGCCGCAAGATTCCAATTCTGTCAAGCTGAAGCAAAGTGCGGACCGCACATGGAATTGTGCGGCCGCAAAACCTCCGAAAAGGCATTTTTGTCCAAAAATTCCAGCTCTGTATAAATAGAAGAGTTTCATTTTTTAGGTCAGTTTTTGACATCAGCAGCTACAATAGCCATTTTGAACATAGATTTCATTATTTTAATTATCAATATGGTTTTAATTATCATTTCTTCTTCTATTTCTTCTATTTTAAGCATGAGTAGCTAGATTCTCACTAGAGTTGTGAACCAACCCTAGAGTGTAAACCTAATGGGTGTTTGATTTATTGTTTGTTTATGGTTAGATGTTTATTATTTAGCCTTATTCTTGATTTTAATTGTAGAATTAGTGATTGCAAAGTTCATGCCTATTTGAATTGGTCTCTACTTGAGAAAGAGAGACTTATTCTAAGAAAATTTAGCTAACAAGAAATTGGATTATTCAAGAGAATGATAGTCCAATTAAGGAGTTGAACCTAGAGGTAGTAAAACCCGACTTGAGCTTTGTATCAACCGTTTTGTTCAATACCCATTGGACTTGAGAAAGCCAAATTGGGCAAAACAACTCTCTCACCGAGAGGTATTGAGTGGGTACTCGAGTGTTGATAGCTATAGTATACCCCGACCAATAAAACAAGCTTTAAATTTTACAACCCGTTAGGCAAACACCTAGGTGAAGGTCATAGCCCTAGGTCTTCTGAGTCCGAAACCAAATTAATTCCTTTTTGGCACAAACAACGAAAATAGGTGGGGGGAAAAAAGGAGAACCTTTCTATGTATAACGCCCAAAAATTGAGCGCTATACATTAACGGTAACTGTGTCGTTAATGTATAACGCCCAATTTTTGGACGTTATACCTGAAAAGATGACACGCCCAGGTATAGCGCCCAAAAACCCGGCGCTATACCCCTTATTTTAAAAATCGAGTCGTCTTCTTCAAGACGCCTTTTTGTTTCTTAATTTTTTTATCATCTTCTTCTTCTTTGGTCCCCCCCCCCACCATCCCCGCTGCCCCACTTCATTTTTGTCAAAAAAATTATGGGTCCCTCCGTCACACAAAAGGTGAAGAACGTAGGTCCCACTTTCGAGTAGAGCTTCGTATTATTGTGGGTTCTCACTTCCGGGGTCAAAATTTTAATTTATTTGCTTTCCGAAAACTTTAAATCGAGGTATTTCGGTTTATTTTATGTTGAAACTTTTATAATAATGCATATTAGTTGATTTGTATGTATTATATTTCGTTTTGTGTTTTTTTTTGCGAAACTAGTATGTTAAATTTATTCGGACTTAATATTAGTGGTTTATAAAAAATATAAATTTGTCAAACAAATTTGTCTGTTAATATCCGGATTTATATATATGTGTTTTCATGCCGTTTTAGATTATATTAGTGTTTTAGATTATTTTTTTGCGTAGTAAAATCTAGACCTTTTTAGCGTAGTAAAATGTAGACCCTTTTAGCGTAGTAAAATGTAGAGCCTTGTAGCGTAGTAAAGTGTAATATTTTAGTGTAGAATTCCTTTAGTTTAAGTATCTTATACTGGTAGTTGAAAATTCAAACTTTGTACAATTAAGTTATTAATTGTACCAACACACGAAATT
>ML380998.1:0-35910 GCA_005239525.1 Nicotiana knightiana | reverse complement strand
CCCCCCCCCAATATAATGAAACTCTTATTCAACTCTCTTCTGACATAATGAAAAAATGCTGGAGAATTTAACAGCAAGAAACGTTTGAACGAGACTTCAAAAAAAAAATTTGAATGATTTTTCTTACAATCTTAACCTCTTTATATAGGAAATGGCTAGCCGGAAATTTTTTTTAAAAAAAAATATATGTATAGCGTCCTTTTTTTGGGCGCTATACTGACACAGTCAACTTTTGCAGTATAGCGCCCAATTTTTGGGCGTCATACATAGAAAGGTTCTCCTTTTTTTTCACCTATTTTCGTTGTTTGTGCCAAAAAAGGCATTAATTTGGTTCCGGACTCATTATATCATTTGAAAAACAACAAAAACAATTTCCTAGTTTCAATTCTTAGTTGTTAATCTTAGTTTAAATTAGACTTAGAAACAAACTAATTTTGTGGAAGTGCAATTGAGATAATTCAAGCTCATTCACTATAGTATATATTCCTAAGTCCCATTCAGAGCTCCCTATGGAAAATTGAACCCGACTCATAAACTCAAATAGATGTGTGCCTAGGACAAGATCAACCCCCCTCCCCCCCACCCCTCCCCAAAAAAAAAATTGGCTCTGGCCTTGGTCGTAGCTTCACGAAAGCTTAGACCTTACTTCCAATTCCACCCCATCTCAGTAGTCAGGACTTTCCCCTTGAAAAGTATTTTGCATAAGCCCGAGCTATTGGACAGGTTAGCCAAATGGACCATAGAATTAAGCGAGCATGATATCACATATCAACCGTGAACGACGATAAAGTCACAAGTCCTTGCCGACTTTATCACCGACTTCAGCGCAAAAATAATGCCCGAAGTCAAAAAAATCACCTGCGCTTCTCCACAAACACAAGATCGATGGATTTTGTACACCAATGACGTTTCTAATGCTTCAAGGTCCGGATTGGGACTTGTACTCAAAGCCCCAACAAGAGAAGTGATTCTCCAGTCCATAAGTTGCCCGAATATGACTAACAACGGGGCCAGTTATGAGGCCATGATTGCAGGATTAAGGCTAGCGCTCAAGTACAGGGCGAAACAGGTCATACTACTCTGTGACTCTCAACTCGTCATCAACCAAGTCTCAAGGACTTTCCAGATCAAAGAGCAAAGGTTACAAAAATACCAGGTCGAGATCTGCAAACTACTGCCTGAGTCGACGAATGCCAGCTCGACCAGATTCCTCGAGCACAAAATATCGAAGCAGACGGCCTCCCCAAATTAGCAGCACCCACAAAAATCATAACCGGAGAAAGAAACGTGGTCAACCTCCTCCACTCATTAATAGATCAAATCGAGGTAAGGACCACAAATCTGACTTGGGACTGACACAAACGTATTGTTATATACTTGCAGGATAGTGTACTCCCATATGATAAAAAGGAAGCGAAGAAGCTCCGGATGCAAGAAGCCATGTACAACATGATTCATAATGACCTATACAAGAGGACGTATGGCGGCCCCCTGGCGAAATTCTTAGGCTTGAATCAAACACGTTGCGTCCTAGAAGAAGTCCACGAAGGCCACTACGGAGCTCATTCCGGCAATCGAGCTCTGTTCAATGCCAAAAATACGCCCCAATGATCCGTCAGGCGCGCGAGCACCTCCACTCGGTCACTTCCCTTTGTTTGATCATCAAGTGGAAAATACACATCGTCGTCACCTCCCTACGGGGCGAGGTACCATACGATTTCTTTTGGTTTTAACTAACTATTTTTCTAAATGGGTAGAAGCAGGAGCATTCGCCCAAATACTTGAAGAGGAAGTGATCGCCTTCATATGGAAAAACATTGTGTGCCGCTTCTGCCTTCCCAAAGAGATCAATTGCGACAACAGACACCAACTTACTGGAAAAAAGGTCGCCAAATTTTTTGAGAAGTGGCATATCAAAAGAATACTCTCAACACTGTACCATCCCGCGGGCAGCGGGCAAGCGGAATCCTCCAATAAATCAATACTGAACATCATGAAGAAAAAACTTAAGGACGCCAAAGGACTGTGGCTGGAGTTATTAGCAGAAGTACTTTGGTCCTACCGTACTACGCCGAAGACGAACACAGGAGAGACGCCCTACTCATTAGTCTATGGGACTGATGCGGTAATACCAGTCGAAGTCGGAGAACCCAGTTTGAGATATTCCCATGAGAGCGAGGCGAGGAACGATGAAACCAGAAGGCAGGAGTTCGAAAAAGCCGAACAACAAAGAGATATGGACTACATAAGGATGATCGCCCAAAAACAATAGGCAGAACGTTATTATAACAAGAGGGCCAAGGTCATACCACTCAAAGTCGGGGACTACGTACTCAAAGCCAAAACACAAGCAAACAAAGACCCGCAAGAAGGCAAACTAGGAACACATTGGGATGGTCCATACAAAATCACGACAACAGCAAAAAAAGGGTCTTTCCAACTAGAAACAATGGAAGGAAAACTACTACCAAACATCTGGAACATCACACACCTCAAGTACTTCAACTTTTAAGAAAAAGCGTTCTCCAAGTCGTACTCTTTTTTTCCTCACTTGAGTTTTGTCCCAATTGGGTTTTCTCAAGGAGGTTTTTAACGAGGCGCCAAGGGAACACTACAAGTTGAAATACGATCGGAAGAAGGTACCGGACGGTCAGTTCATTGCCCAACCTCTCAACACATCTCCAGGTCGCCAAATAAAGGGACTAGATAGACTGGGAATGGAATGTCAGCCCCGAAAACATGTAAAACTCTCCAAGTATATGAGCAAAACACAAATGTATGAAGTTCGCCTATATTTTTGCCAGAGCAACATTGCCTCAATATCAACTTGGCCTCCGACCATACTTAAGTATGGGTTACATTCGTCCTCATTCGAATCAACACCCACTCGGCCTCCGACCACAATTAAGTAAGCTACATTTGACCTCTCTCGAATTAACTCACATTCAATCTTTCTCGATTTAATTAAGTACGGGTAACATTTGACCTTGTTCGAAGCAATGCCCACTCAGCTCCCGGCCACAATTAAGTAAGCTACACTCGACCTTGCTCGAATTAATTCACATTCGACCTTTCTCGAAATAATTAAGTACGAGATACATTCGACCTCGTACTAATCAACACCCACTCGTCCCCCCACCGCAATTAAGTAAGCTACATTCGACCTCGCTTGAATTAACTCACATTCGACCTTGGTCGAATTAACTAAGTACAGATAACATTCGACCTCGTTCGAATCAACACCTGCTCGGCCCCCGACCATAATTAAATGAAATTTACATTTGATCTCACTCAAATTAACCCACATTTGACCTCATTCGGATTAGCTAAGTTACATTCACCCTCGTTTCAAATTAACTAAGTATAGGTTACATTCGACCTCGTTCGAATTAACACCTACCGGTCCCCGACCACGACATAAACTGAGTTCTGTTTCGTCCTCGCTCAACACACATAAACCAAGCTTTTACGACTAAGGCGACCAAACGACAAAACAAGGAAAGAGGCATTCAAGCCCGAACAGAAGGAAAAAAGTTAGGTACAAGCAGCGAAAATGGCATTTCATAAAATATATTCTTTACAAAGGCTAGAACAGATGACCACAAAAATATGTACAAAACTTTCAAGCAAAAAAGAAAGAAAAACAACTACTCACCACCTAACCCAGCAACACCATCTATCTGACGACCTAGGTTATCTCCACCCGGCTCTCCACCAGTACCGTCGCTACCGCCTTCAGATACTCATCCTCATACCAGGCATCTTGTTTGATCCCGTCCACGCCTATGTCCTCCTCACCATCACTAACCTCTGGTGTAGCGGGATCATAGTCACAAGCAGCCGAGCTGAGCGTGCATTAG
The DNA here is from genome assembly GCA_005239525.1 of Nicotiana knightiana. Taxonomy (NCBI): domain Eukaryota; kingdom Viridiplantae; phylum Streptophyta; class Magnoliopsida; order Solanales; family Solanaceae; genus Nicotiana; species Nicotiana knightiana. The sequence goes on along the minus strand of ML380998.1, from coordinate 32,050 downwards.
CACGAGAATCCTCGAAGTAGGCCTAAGAAATATTCCCCGCCGCCATCAAATTCCTAAATATATCTCGTTGAGCCTCGGTGTGGATCTATATCTCATACAGATCCCGCGGGATGTCAGGAAAGGCATAAGAGCGAGAAGAGGACGGATGAGCCAATAACTGGACTTCTCGGCTTCAGGGGCGAACACTCGTTCATTAAGTCCCAAAGCCTCTTTCTCCAACTTCCCTATACTCTCGTCAAGTCGCTCCTCTGTGATCCTTGTCGTCTCCAAATCACTCGCTCGGTCTGAACGAAGAACGTGAATTACGGCCTTCGATGCCTCTGTTCACCTTAAAGCCGCCAACTGATCCGATTCCGACTTCTCTAAGTCTGCTATCCTCTCGGAGAGCTCACCACCTAGAGCCTCCTCCTTGATTGACTTTTTTCGAGCTCGGCCCGCAGCGAGATCACTTGGGCTTGGAGATCGGCACACTGGGCCTCGACCCTTTTGCTCACCGCGAGCTCTTCCTCTTTCTCTCTCAGTTCTCCCTCGAGGACACTACACTTACCGATGAATTTCACCAACATCTTTCTCTTTCAACTCATCTTGAAGAGCTCGAAAGTTGCTGCCCTTCCCCCCCAAATCGCCTGTAGGTCTCACGGTGTTTGTTGTGGTACTTATGGTACTTCCACTCGATCTTCTTGAAAATGACCTTGAGCCTCTTCTCTCGACGAGCACTCTCAATCTCCAGAATAACGGTCTAAGTAAAAAGAGGAGAAGAACACCAGATTTAAACAAATGAACAAAATAAAGTACAACGCACGAAAACTAGAAAGGTCGCAAACTTACCCTAAGGGCGAGCCGGCTATACTCGCCGATAAGGTGGCGTCATCCAACATCTTGAGGGTCCTGCCTTCCACATTGTAGAAAAGAGTACCTAAGGAGGGAACTACATTCTTGTGTTCACCAACAGGTCCCGATCCATAGGAACCACAATGGTCCATGAGGACCCTTCCAACCTGAATTCAACACGAGTGAACCCCTCGTTCAACATCCGAACCTCATCAGGATCGAGATCAGAGCCCGTATCATAAACATCCTCAACAACCCCCATACCCCTCTCATAGGTAAACAAAGGGGGAACATCAACTAGCCACGAGGATGATAGTTCATCTTGCCGCACCGTATTTAGAACCTCCACGGACACTCTGCCACCAGCTCCGATGTCAGCATCAGGAAGGGGCATGTTCTCTGCGGCTTCCACCTATGGCAAGACTTCAGATGGAAAATTTGCTCCGTCCTCAATCACAATGGATACTAGCTCGCGATCATCCTTTGTAGAATCCACAGCTCGGATTGTCCCATCGCCGGCGTCCACCGATCTCCTTTTACGGGGAACCAAATCCTCCTCGCTCGGTGAAGACTCCTCATCAATTAAATGAAGCAAGGGCAACACCGGAGTCTTCGGTACTAATTCTGCCAACCTAGCTAAAACCGTAGGTCGAATAGAAGTGGATGGCCGGGTAAGCTTGGTCGCAGTCACAGCAGGGGCAGATTCTGTTGTAATATTCAAATGGCGAAACGCATGAGTAGGGGCCTTCGACCTCCTCGAAGATCCCCGGGCTAAAAACAAAAGAGAAAGAAGATTAAGAGGTCGATCCCCACAAAATGATAAGAAGCAAGCGACCAGAAGGCCACGCCAATAAAGATTCAAAACAAGCAAACTTACCAGTCGTTGAAAGCGTGGGCCCGAACTTCCTATAAAAGGCCGACCATTCGTGAATCCCCACTGTGTGAGGCAAGACCTTGCTAACCCAATTGTGAATATCCGCAACCAGAGGAGGGGCAAAGTCTCAGCTGAACGAGAAAAAGGCAGGATGTTAGGCTACAACCAAAATGAGTAAAATAAGCGCTTAGTAAAAGTACTTACGGGAACAATTCCATGCCTCGGGAAATCTATTCGCATTTGCCACCACGTCCTCAGTCTTGAAGTAGAAGTAGCTAAGCCAGAATCGTCGATTTTCTTTATCGTCCATCTTCAAAACCAAGCTTTTACTTCCACGGTTATGAAGATGCAGCATCGTCCCCCTATAGAAATTAGGAGAGAAGAGGTGCATCAGGTGGCGAAAAGAGATCCCGCGGTTGTCCAATTCCGCATACTACGTCAAAATGACGATGAGTTTGTAGATGTAAGGTGAAAGTTGGGCCGGGAAGATGCCGTAGTAGCGGCAAAATTCCTCTGCCAATGGGAGATGGGGAAAAGAGTAGCCCACATAGAACGAATATGCGTAGAATGCACAGCATCCGGGATGATGAATCTGCACCACGTGCGACCAGCCAGGACCAGATCCATGTGGGCTGGAATTTTTAACTTCGTCTTAAAACTAGCAAGGGCAACCACGTCCATCAAAAATTCTGTGTCCTCTGGTCGTCCTCGGGCAGCTTCGAAAAGTCAAATCTAGCCTTCCCATTATGGGGAATTATTTTCTCCACTGTAGGAAAGCTTTCATCTTCTGCAACAATGGCAGCTCCATCGTCATGAGGAGGCATGCGCACTGCCAAAGGAACAGGGTCAAGTACCCCCCATAATTGGAAGACACATTAACCATATTTGTTTATGAATAAAGGAGGTGTAAACGCAGAAGAGTCAAGAGTAGCAAGAGCCACCAGAATCAGTGAAAGCAAAAATATGAAAGATCAAAGAAGCAAGGATTCTGAATGAGGAAGGAAGAAGAAGGTATGAAGGTCCAATATTTAGATTGTAAAGAGTAAGGCAGAGGATTTTGTATCCTTATTTATAAGAATTCAAGCATCAATATTGAGAAAGCAGACCGTCATTACCCAGCTCAGGATTTGAAGCAGCAGAGGCACGGGAACGAAGCGAGGCATCAGGAAAATACATAACAATGACGCATGATGACATGACATCACTCTGAATCGTTGTGACCCTAGGTTGCGGCTCATGGAAGGCCACGTTTCCACCCCGTCTGAAACGTTACTACTCGTCCTGCTCGCCTAAACTTCCCAGCCATAACTAGTAGAGTCCGCTCATCGAAGTCATCCAAGGTCGACATCAATAAGCGGATGGACTAACTGTGTAGGTCAAAATCTGCCTCAATGGGATTTAACATGGAGTGGTATCATGAAAAGTGATGTGGCCGAGGTCGACTAGTAAACAGCGAGCTCGTAGCTTAGTCAATAATAGCCGAGGTCAAGCATCAAGGACCGTGCTAACGACTAGTTTTTGTAATAAGATATTTAAGAGAATATTCCATTGAATATCATCGGTACTTGTAATTTTAGGATTGATTGGGATATGTCTCATATAAATAGAAAAAGAGATAAGGAAGAAGGGTATGTAAGATTCTCTGATAAGAACACTTTTGAAAAGACTTTCTCTCTAGAAAAGATACAAACACTACTTTTCTAATAAGATTCATTTATCTATTATTCCAGACTTTTTCATCATATCCGAGAATAGTTTCAATATTCTAGCCTTTTGTCTATCTCTGATCACTGTCATAAGAAGGAATCATCCACCTCATTCAATATTGGGTGAATGATTCCCCTTATTTACTTTAATGTCATTTATTACTTGATATTGTTCCATCATTAATCATCTTGAAACATTAAATGCACATTGGATTTAATCTTTTGCCAACATTGACTGGTTTTATTTGAGTTAACTAGTTATAAATCTAGGGATATTATTATTAACTAGGTTTAATCCTTCTTTACATAAAATTAATTTGTTTAACTAAATATTTATACTTTTTGGTCAAACAACTATTGGTTTCAACATAATCTCATCGATCCAAAATAGAAAACCAAAGTGAAAAGGAAGCAATAGTCGGAAATAATGGGAATCGTTAAGTGAGTACACATTACTAACTAATATGATGGGTTGCATTTCTTCAATTAAATTTAGTTTTTTTTAATTTATTTATTTTATTTTATTTTGTACAAGTAGGGTATTTAGATTATTTAGAAGAGTATTTTAGTAATTTAATTTTTAACTTTTGGTGTTCCCACTTTTCACATGTTTACATTATATTAAAGTCATAGATCTATAAATATTTTAATACTAAACTCAACAATTAGAATAACAAAGAAAATATTTGAGAATATAAATGAGAAATGAGTGCACAAAAATTGATCCACGAACGTTAAATAACATTAATGTTCAACAAGCATGAAGATCCATAAATAAAATGTCATTGATTCTTTACTTATTTAGAATAACGTTTTATTTAAAAATAAAGTTTTGTAATGCATTTGATAAAAGTGTAGTTAAAATTAATATTTCAAATTTGGGACGAGCTATAATGTCTGAATGGAAATGCAACTGTTTGAAACAAAATAAACAGTAAAACTAGATAGGGAAACGGACTTCAAGGACTGCGATCGCCGAGCAGCTCTACCTCAAGTCTCCGTGATAAGCTAATCTGAGTAAAACTCAGTTAAACACCGCTGGGACCAACACCATATTTTGCACAATAGGTACAAAAGTATAGCATGAGTACAATCATCCAATTTACTCCATAAGCGTCGAGCCTAACCCCGACAAAGTAGTGACGAGACTATAATAAGACACCTACTAAAATCATGTGCAAACATATACATAAAGCAACAAAAATAATAAAATTGAGTTTTTAAAATAATAACGGAGATGGGACATGTAAAACGAGAATAAGATAAGAACATGAAGTACAAAATCACCAATTAACCTCTTTCTGAAATAAATAATAATGCAACCAAATAATTCATAAACTGGAAAATCAAGCATCAAAATCATCAAATGGCACGACATCACGCTTAGTGCTTTTACTCTCATCCTCACCATGTAATATGATAAATGCAATGGTACGACATCACCCTTCGTACTTTTACTCTCATCCTCGCCATCTGATAATAATATAATAAATGAAATGGCAGGACATCACCCTTCATTTTTTACTCTCATCCTCACATGATGTAATAAATGATAATAAAGAAATCAAGTGCACGGCATCTCTCTTCATGATTTTATCCTTACAATCTCTCAATCAATGATAGTAATATGCAAATAAGGCACGGCAACACCCCTCGTATTTTTTCTCTTCCTTACCAAGCAACAACAATAATCCAAGGTACCAATGCAAGGTGGAAAGCAAATGTCACTTCAATCATAGTGTTATGATACACAAACTCAATTTTCGATATTCCAACAACTTCAAAATAAACAATAAATACGAAAGTGAACAATTAAAGAAATAATAATCTAACTAAGGCATGGAAAGTATAGTCAATGGAATAACATAGTGCAATAAAATAATTTTTACTCGCATGCTTTAACCCAATAACAACACATATACACTCGTCACTTTACATATACACTATCCCTACACATAATTCACGTAGCAAATAGATTAACAAGTCATAATTCCCTCAAGTCAAAGTTAACCACAACACTTACCTCTTCCCGCAACCAAATCAATATTTAACCACGACTTTTCCTTTAGAATTAGCCTCCCAACTAATCAAATCTAGCTAAATATAGGTCAAATAATTCAACTACCCACGAGTGAAAAAGATTCAATCTTTAATGAATTTGGAAAAAGTCAACAAAACTCAACCCCGGGTCCGCTTGGTCAAAACTCTATATTCGGACCAAAACCCGATTACTCATTTGCTGTCGAGCCCAGTTATGTGATTTATTTCAAAATTTGACCTCAATTTGAGATCTAAATCCAAATTTTATAAAATCTCTAATTTCTACCCAAAACCCCTAATTTCTACTATGAAATTCATAGATTAAAGGTTAAAATCAATGGGTGATTATGGAAATACATCAAAACTAGTTAAAAATTACTAACCAATGAAGTTTGGGTAAATCTCCTCAAAATCCTCTCTAGGACGAGCTCTATCTTTCAAAAATGGTGTAGAATGAAATAATCTCGACTTTCAGCTTTTAATTAGTTGGGCGTCAGATGTTCACCTTCACGAAGCACCTGATGCGTTTGAGAAGAGCACTGGACAAATGGCCTACGCGTTGTGAGGTCCACTTTGCGTTCGCAAAGGCTTTCCCAGGCCTTCGCGTTCATGACCCTTTAATCGCGTTCGCGAAGAAGAACCACCTGTCATCCCCCAGATCCGCCAAAGTATCGCGTTTGCGAGAGATGAGTCGCGTTCGCGAAGGGTAATCCCCCAGGGCTTTGCGTTCACGACCAACTCTCACTATCACGAAGAGTACCAATACTGCCCAAACCTTTTCCCTTTACGATCCCGTGAAAGGCTTCGCGGACACCAGAAGCCAAAAACCAGTAGTTGTACATGTTCAAAACTGTCTGAAATCAATCTGAGACTCACCTGCCCTCATGCTCCAAATCGAACATGCACACAAGTGTAATAACATCATATAAACTTGTTCGCTACCTCATATCATCAAAATAACATCAAATAACAAGAATCGATCATCAAAACTCAAGATTTTAACTTGAAAACTCATTTTCTCTACATTAACATATCTTACACTTCTATAACTAAAGCACAATTTTTAATATAATATTAATGATGTCTTATTTTAAAAAAGCTCATTGTAACTGGATACACGCGCAACGCCTTAGTACATTTGTTCCCAAACCTAGTAGGAGAATGGGTTTTTCAAACCTACAAGAACAATAGGCTTTCCAAACCTACTTACAAGGATAATGAGTTTCGCAAATCTACCGAAAAATCCAAGGATCAACAAAATTCAAGACACAAACAACAAATCCTTTCCTTGTATTAAATTCTCTTTATCAACACAAATATGATCTGTCTACCTTGTCCTTAACCCTCACAAGGGCTCTACTTAGTACTGCCATGCCAATTAAGTCTAGGAATTGCCTAAACTTGTTGGCTAGGGCGTCCTTGGTCATTATATCGCCTAGATTATTATGTATAGACCGTTCTTCACATCAACTATAACCCCTTTCAATATAATATCTCAGATAAAATAATATTTAACTTCAATATGCTTTGTAACAAAATTATGCCCCCCAGCAAAACTTGTGAATAAGGTAAGATTTGCCCAATCTGGCAACACTTGTAAGCACTTTAACAAGATATGTAAAATGAAAATTGCACTAAAGTTACACCTCGCTGCAAAACTTGTGAATAAGGTAAGATTTGCCCAATCTGGCAACGCTTGTAAGCACTTTAACAAGATATGTAAAATGAAAATTGCACTAAAGTTACACCTCGCTGCAAAACTTGTGAATAAGGTAAGATTTGCCCAATCTGGCAACGCTTGTAAACACTTTAACAAGATATGTAAAATGAAAATTGCACTAAAGTTACACCTCGCTGCAAAACTTGTGAACAAAGCAAGATTTATCCATCCGTAAAACTTATAAACAATTTAACAAGATAGGTAGAATGAAGATTATATACCAAAGTTTTGCTCCGCCGGACAAAATTTGACAAAACACAATGTTTCATTCTTTCAGGAGTGTTGCACCGAGGTTATTTTTGCACAATTCCTTAAATGGGACAAATTTTAAATAGTGGCGTGGAGTGATACTATTTGTGCAAATCCAGCCTATTTTATCCAGCCTATTTTTTAGTTTTAGAAAGATCCTTACATGTAAAAGATGGCCTAATATTTCTTTTTTTTTTCTGTAAAAATATATCTCAACAATATCATTTGAGTATAAAATTTTACGAAAACTAATCTAATGTATGAATTAAATATAAATGCTAGAATATTGGACTCAAGACTATTGATAACTATACGGTATTACTCTCAATAATCTAAACTATAGTATAATAGTTTAATATGTGAGACTCTCAATATATTATAATCAAGCTAGCGAAAACAAATATCACACATAAAACAATTTTCACTCATACACCTTGTAAACACAAACACTCCAGCACATGTGCATTCTTTCACCAGTTGTTTCAACATTTTTATCATTCACCTTAGACTTAAAGAATCAAAATATGACCTTGAATTAAGGATAAAAAAATGATTCCTTAAAATAAAAAAAATAAAATAAAACATATATGTACCTACAGACATACACAAAGAGAGAGTATACATGGACGGAGTACTTGACAACGAGGCTAGCAACGTTATCACCACGGATGATGCGATGAGAAATAGAGAGTCTAAGGATGAAAATTCAATTAAATAGTGTATATTTTATGAACTTTCGTTTTTGTACACTATAACCCCTCCCCCTTACCCTTGTGAAAAATTCAGAAAAAAGACGTATGCAGTGTTCAGAGTAGTGTTGCATGTTGCCCCCTCCCCCACCATACACCACTACTACCTGGTACCTACAAACAAAAGGATTACAACAAACTTAAAGGCGTAAACAGGAAGGGAAAAAATATATAAGAACATCACTCGTCTAAGAAGGAGATAATGATATTATTAGCTAGAAAGAGGTATGGTCAACTGTGAATAACAACACTAAGCAAAGCTCGGTATATCAGTTAACTTGAGAAGATAATATGTTTGTCCTTGTCCAATGGCCAAATTACTCCCCCTTCATCGTAGCAACTATCAATGAAAGAATGACAGTTCTCTCCATACTGTAGAGGCATGATAATCATATGCTAGGTTTTGTCATTAGTGATATCACCCTCAATGTTGGCGTCCCGAGTAATTATAATTGCACCAAAAGTAGGCACTTAAACATCATTCATCCCTCGATGAGCCAATGTAATGCCCTATATATATTGTTGTTTTGTAGGCATTTTACTTGAATCGGGATACTCATCTGTGAGTATCAAAATTAAAGACGGCTGAGAACGGAATTTGAAGATTAGCAAATTACGAATCAGCATCTACACTCTTTTAGCTTCTTGTTGCCGGGGCACCCCACTACTTTTGGCCAATAAGCACAATTTTATTTTTTTACCATGAGAAAGTTGTATGATTTCATTACCATAAAGTTAAAACATCGCTTCCCCTAGCAGAATGCTATGTTATTGCGCTTGTATAGAAGCATCTCTATGTATTAACAACATCATTTTCTGGAGGACAATTGTTAGATTAGTGAAGAATGATTTTTCATAAAAGAAATGTAACAAGTGATGCTTACCTTTTATATGAAAAAAATTATGTAATTATGTTTGGGCATGAAAATATTGCAGAAATTCGTCAAGTTTTAAGCTTAATTAGATGCCTTTATATGTAGATGCCACACTAGTATAATATATGGATTTCGATTATCTACATTTCAATACGTCTTAACACATTAAATACTTACTAGAACTATTGCTACAAAACGATTACGATTTGCAAAATGTTATCAAGATACAGATTGTTACTTAATTTTTGTATTATTTATTTTAACCAAAGTAAATTATGTGTTAGCTACTTAGCTTTATAGCATCTTTCAGTACTTAGTAGGCACATTCAGATGGCAAAATGCTATTGATCTAGCATTCACTCCAACATTGATGGTATTCAAAAATATATATCCCAACTTTGTTCTTCTTTTTTTATGTTATCCCAGTCATAATTTGATTTTGACAATATTGAAATTTGTGTTTTTGTATAATTTTTATTTTTCAAGTTTTCTATTTTTCTTTTTCTTACTTTGTGTTAATATTATATGGTAGTGAATGTTGAGCTACTAAAGTTCAACATATTCACGAGATGAGTGTTGCAGAAATGTGAATGCTAAGATGGATGTGCGGTCACATTAGATTAGATAAGATTAAAACTGAGCACATTCACTAGAAGGTGCAAATAGCACACATTGAGAATAAAATGAGAGAAGGTCGCTTGAGATGGTTTGGTCATTGTCCGGCGTCGACCTACAGATGCACTGATCCGTAGGTATGAAAACTATGGTGAGGGAAGTGTGAAAGGGAGACAGTGTACACCTAAAATCACATGGAAGGAAGTTGTCTCGAAAGAGCTACAAATTCTTGGAATCAATGCAGACTTAGCTAAAGATACGATACAATGGAAACGAAAAATCCATATAGGTGATACCTACTAGTTGGGAATAGGTTTTAGACTTGGTAGAGAACTTCTACTACTACTCTCAATATATATTGAACTGGAGCATGATATCTTAACAAAAGTTGTAGCCCTTGAAATCTAGTTTCCGCGCTTTGAACGGTATGTGATCTGGATTATCCTACAGAAAGTTATAGATATGTAGTTTGTTCACTTACATAGAATTACAGAAGAAAAAAAAAAAACTGCAGAAGATTAGTCCAGACTGTGAAATTGTACTCTCTTTCCAGTGCACTACCAAGAAAAACACAGAGATCATATTCTTTTACCTTCCCAGAAAGGAAGGCTTACATTGTTGATATGCATACAATTGACATCTAAGAAAAAGCTATTACAGACAGGACGCGGATACTGCTAATATGCATATACTTAAATTCCTAAGGACTACATATATGATATATTATGTATGCAAGGGTGGTACAAAACCAAACCAAGAACTCTTGATGTTTAAGTTTCTAAGCGAAATACCTTGTTCGATTAGTAAATGTAACGGACCTATGGAAGAAACAAGAATTCAGCCCTTTCTTTCGGTAGATTCAGTATAATTAGCTGTTGCCATTCCAAGTCCTTCATTTTGGTGCTTTTGCCATCCACCAGTATCCGCCTTTGAGTGTATCCAGTAGTAGAAAACGGATCCGATCAATGATAATAACGTCAGGGCAGCGCCAGCTGCAAATACACCTTTTCGGAGGGTGGCACATGACAAGTGGTCAGCTCGGAAAAACCCTCGATACTTTGTATGATATGCATTCCTTGCTGATCCTGCCAATAAGCATGCTTCTGCTCCTAAAAAGCTAACCCTGTTTATCATTCAAAAGAGGAAGTCAGCTATAGCTTTATGTAATTCCAGTGCCGTCAAGTTCCGATGGCTCTTTTAGTAGAATTTTGATGGAGGTTAAGTAGCAGGAGAAAAAGATCAACTGCTGCGTTAAATCGAGTGACGGAAAAATGTAACCGTCGTGAAACAGTGGTCAGAGACTATGTGCGGAAAGGTAATGAGAACTTGATAGAGAAGAGACGTCAAAAGTAATCAAGGTATCTCACTGAATTTTGCTCCAATTCCCCCTCCGCCCTCCCCCCTCCCCCCTTTTCATTTTCTGGGGAACGAGGTTGAATATACTCTTATTTCGTCATGCTGACTTTTAACAGACCTTTGCATACTATTTGCATCTTAACTTATATCTGCATCATTTCAAGTAAGGGATTATTAATTTTAGCTCGGCACCTTACAACAATCTACGTATCACTTCACTGGAGTTTATATTCTTTTTCATATGAGTGTTTGTTGAAGCTTTTATCCACGAAAAACATTAAAACCAAATCAGAACAGCCTCACGCACTAGCAAACAAATTAAACTAGATATCACCTGTCATCACCATCAAAACCATATGTGTCTATGCTAGTTATCCTGGTAAAATCTTAGTTGCACACAGAGTTTACACCAAACAAATGAATGCAAGACAAGTGTCTTTTATACACTCATTTGTCACTCATGACTCAACCATGGTTAAGTGATATGTATTCCCAGTTCAATGTTTAACTACTAAGATTAAGTTATTTGGTTTGGTGCAAACATCGTGTACAATTAAGTATTTAACATCCTTCTTATCCCTTTTGTAGTCTTCAACTTCTTTACCATTTTTAATTCTGGAGTAGCTGACCCTCCCCAGACCCCACTTGTGGAATTACACTGGGTTTTTTGTTGTTGTTATTGTTGTTATTGCTTTCACTTTCCCTAATTAATTACAACAACTATGCCAGGCCCTCAGTTCCAAACAAGTTGAGGCTGGGAAAGTAATATTGGTATAAGGCTAATATTCAAAGATTCATTGAGGGTTTGCACCTGTTACAGGTATCACAGCTACTCAGAAGCAATTTAATGTATCAATTTCCCCAGTGCAATAGTTATATTGGTGAGCATTTCTATACCTATTGCACAGGTACAATCACAACTTAGTGTCACACTTGTGGCACCGTTTTGGCACGAACAACAAGAATGTAAACTACTTCACCCTAAAATAGTGCAAACAGACGGGAAGAGTAAGGTGACTAACTAAATTAGAGCATTTAACACGTGACCACTGTTACTCTACGGCAAGATTAAGTTTCCAAAAGGTATGATCCCTTGATTAGTTTATAATTGCAGACTCAATCTTAACTTCCAAGCTCTTCAATCTGATCCAAAAAGAGAAGAATTGGCATTTACTGCTGCCTGATAAACATTGCTATTCCAGCGTCTAATTAGCACTTAATTTGACCACACTGGAAAAGCTCAAGGCTAGAAGCAACAAAAAGAATTATGAGTTTCTGGAGAAACAAAATTAAAATACTTGAGAAACATAACATAATACGACGCCTAACTAACCTAAGCAAACAGGTAAGACCGTATAGACACATCGACGCTATTCAATAAGCAGAGAAACACACAGATATATGCAAAGTAACTAAGCAACATCAACACTTGAAACAAATACTGCTCCACCAACCATCTAAACCAAACAGCAACAATCAAACTCAATTAACAAAAACCACCTCAGTACCTATTCGCATGAATATTTCACAACTCTAGGTGGCGAATGCACTACAACCAGAGCATGAAAATAGCGGCAAAAGAATGTAGTTCAGGCTATTTAGCTGGGGGGAAAACAGTAACGATATTCTTACCAGGAGAAGACAAAGAAGAAAATGGCACATGTAGTAGAACTACCACCCATCATTCCTCTTCCAAAACATAAACACTTAGTAATGACGTTAACCAACGTTTGGCTAATCAGAAGCAACCCAAACGCCGCCAATCCATACACCGTGGAAGCATCCGTTCCATACACACAGTACGTCCTTTCATCATACTCATCTGGTTGCACTTTCGCCTTCACAAACAAAAAAACAACATTCAAAATCCATTCATTAAATACACTCAAATGCTAAAAAAGTAAATTATTACTACAACCAGATATCAGGAAAAAAATCATATCTTTAACTATACCCAGAAACAACAACACCAAATTCACTGAAAAAAAGCACCCAAAAAATTCAATCTTTAACTACACCCATAAATGGAAAAGAAAAATCAAATCTTTAACTATACCCAGAAAACAAAAACACCACAAATTTAATCTTTAACTAGACTATGAAGCAAATAAAACTAACAAGTTCAATCTTTAACTACAACCAGAAATGAAAAAATAAATCAAATCTTTAACTATACCCAGGAAAAAAAAACACCAAAAAATTAATCAATAGCTAGACTATAAAGCAAATAAAACCAAAAACTTCAATCTTTAACTACAACAAGAAATGAAAAAAAAAAAATTAAATCTTTAACTATACCCAGGAAAAAAAACACCAAAAAATTAATCAATAGCTAGACTATAAAGCAAATAAAACCAAAAAGTTCAATCTTTAACTACAACCAGAAATGAAAAAAAAAAAATCAAATCTTTAACTATACCAGGAAAAAAGCACCAAAAAATTAATCTATAGCAAGACTATGAAGCAAATAAAACAAAAAAAGTTCAACCAATAAGGCTTTAACTATACCCAGAAAAGAAAAACACATACTCACAACACACACACACACACACAAAAAAACAATCAATGAAAACAGAATATAAGCTATAGAGGGTACCGTGCTACGACGTCGTTCAGCACCGACGGCAAGAACAAAGGCGATGAGGTGAAAAGCAATCACTATTACAAGTATAGGAATAGAGACCCCCATTACTACTGAGCCAACTTCAACAACTGATTCTTCACTTTAATTTTCGACTTCCTTATTAATGTTTCACTTCATTCTACTTTTTTAGTATTTAATAAAAATAAAAGTTGGGCTTTTACTTTTATTCGAATATTAGGAGTAGCTGCTTTTTGAAGCTTTGGGTACTGAGAAGTGTAAATTTTTTGTTGGTTTTTATTGCTTTTATGAAAGGAAAAAAAAAAGAGTAAAGAGTGGTAATGATTAATCAAAAAGTAGTGTGTTAAAATGGTAGGGTCCTCCTCCTTGAAATTCTTTGTTTGATAGTGGATTGTGTAGTGTGAGAGTTTTATTTGAGCGGAGAGACTGGGTACGTCGGTGGGTCGGTACGGTATGGTATTCAAATATTTCGATCTGATATTTAATTTTTTAAAATGTTATAGTAATATCGTATCTAATTAAATTCGGTATGGTTTGATTTTTTTCTTTTAATTTCGATTTATTCGGTTCGATAACTTTAGTTTATTCGATTTGAATATTAATTAGTATATAGAGTCATAGACAGTAATATTCTTATCGATATTTCGGTATTTTATTCTAAAATACCAAATATCATACCTAATACTAATTTTTTTTTTAAACTTAAATCAAATACCTTACCGAATACCAAAATATCGAATATTAAATACCAAAATTTTCGATTTCGGTACGATAATTCGGTATTTATCAAATTATGCCTAGTGAGAATAGTTATTAATATTTGTATTACATATCACGTGTTCGAGCAGAGGAAGTAGGGACCAATGCTTGTACTACAAGTCACGCATTCGAGACGTGAATACAATTACTAATATTTGTATTAGAATAAACTTTCTACGTCACACTCTTTGGAGTGCGACCTTTTCTCGGACATTGTGTGAATAAGAGATAACTAGTGCCTCAGATTGCTCTTTTTATATATGCTGTGACAAAAAAAGATAATTAACTTATGGAAGATATTAAAAAATTAATGTAACTTTTTTAATATACTTGAAAAAAAAAAAATCTCGAGTGAAATGTGGAAGTGAAAAAAGAAAAGAGAGAACAGATATAGAGCTGGAGTTTGGGGGCCTTGTCGGAGTGCCTGTTTTCTTGTTCTTGACCGGCTTTTCTGCGTTACTTTTTTTTCTTTTGTTCTTTTTGCTTTCCTTTTTCACTTTGAAAATTCAATATCATCCCTACCGGCTTGTTTAGTTTGATTGTTATTTGAAGTTTATTATATTATAATATTAAAAAAATATTGGTAACTACACAATTTTATTTATCAAGTAATATTTATATATTAATCTTCTCTATACCTTGGTCCAGACAATAGCTCCAGATTCAGCTACTGTTATAAACCCGAATCCACAACACAAAGTAACGAGGAAAATGATAGGTTTATTCATGAATTTAAAGAGTCAATCATTACAATAACATCAACTAGAACTAAGAAGGAGATTCAGAGAAGAAGGATAGACAGAACCAAGGGAGAACAAAAAGAGATAATCTAGAAGTGATGTTCTAAACGTCAATACCACACAAGAGGGGATGATTTGTGTGGTGTCCGATTTTTACGTGCACTAGTTATAGAAGGACCAGGTTCTTCTATGTGTTCCAACCTCTACTGTTTGCGAAATTATAAATACAGAAAATAAAGAACACAGAGATTTTTACGTGGAAAACACCTGGCTCAAAAGGTGAAAAACCACAACCTACTTCCCAGTAGGATTGTTTCAAACTCTTTATTAAATCAGTGAGCCAAACAGCATTTACAAAAACTCTTTTGTAAACCTAGGATTACCTATAATCCCTTTGTGGCAAACTAGCCTCTAGCTATTTGCGACAAACTCCAAGTTAGCTATAACTTGAAAACACACAGTACCTATTACAAACGCTTCTAGATAAAGCTGAAAGGTACAAGTTGAAATCACCTACTACAAATAACTAGACTAAAAGACAACAATTGAAACTGGTTCTTCTATCTGGTTCAAGTAGCTTCAGAATCGCACACTTAAATCTCACACGAATTGCTTGCAAAATTGCCTTGCTAAGTTTGCTCTCAGTTCTTGCTTAACTTCTGCTTTTGTGCGTCCCTGTAAAATAAGAACAATCTGCAATATATAGGATTAGACGAGAGATTTACTAGAGTTTTAATGCTACTCTTCCTTGGTGGAAGAGTTCTAGTTAATCTCAACTCCTCGAATCCTTCCTTATCTTTGATTCTGTTCTTACTTAATAATGAGTCATTCTCCTTATCATTTTGCAATCTTTTCGATCAGGAGATATCTCTTTATTTCCCAGATTTCATTTATCTCCTGCATGTGCACCTCACATGCCTTAACTCTGCATGTGTCTATGTCTCCAGTGATGGACTTGGTTCATGTTTGAGTTCCTTTGTCAATCTTCAAAATAGTTCAATTTCTTGAGCCAACAAATTCCCCATTTTTGATGATGACAAACTCTGTGCTTAGGCCTGTAACCAACTTAATCCAACATTAACACATTTTAGAGTATTGAGCATTTATCATAAAAGAACCAGGTTCATTAGGTCATAAATATCACATGTTCAGAATAGCACATAACCATTTTTCCTCCTTTTGGCTTCATCAAAAAGTTGCAAATTTTAGAAAGTCCCAGATAATTAATAATTACTCATGGCCACTGGAGAAACTACAAGTGCAATCATAGATTAATCATCAATAGTAAACCAAAAATACAAACTATCAAAGAAAATGAAACAAGATTAAGAGCAAAAATAGTAAAATTCATTGGTAGAAGCATTGTTCAACCACAATCCACAAGAAGAAATAAAAGCAGTTAACACCATGAGAAAAAAAAATAAGAAAAATCCCTAATCTGGGTCACTAAAAGTCGAAGACGGGCTGGACTACTAAGGCTGGGAAGGGGTGGAGGCTGGGTTTTTGGCTTTGAGAAGAGATAGCATATCCTTAAGAATCCCCTCATTCTTCTCCTGTTCTTTGGCAAGCTCAGTTCTGAGAGCATCCCTCTCATATTCAACCTCTGCCAGGCGGTTCTTCAGCCTAAGTATTTTTGCATCCTTAGCCCCACCCTCCTGCACAAGTGCTCTGACTTTGTTGTTCACAGGTGTCTTCCTAGATGAACCAGGTTCATTGTCAGGAACATTGACAACATAGTCACGGGCCAGAAGAGTATTCTTGCCAAAGTAATCCTTGACTGTGGCCATTTCTGCCTTCTTCAGATGCACCTTGGAGTGAGCAAGTACAGTTGTGAGGATGAAGCCATAAGGAATGGCATGAGCCATGGAACCGTTTACCATCCTGTCCAGTAACTGAATGATGAAGTAAGGCCAGTTGATCTGCTTTCCACTGTCCAGGCACTCTATGAGATCTAAGTCCATGTAGTTGGCTATGTGTCTTCTCTCCTGCCTTGGTAGTGCACACTTGTTAATGAACTCAAACACCACCTTGTGATGGGGCTTCATCTCACTCTTGTAGGAAGCCCTTGGTTCAACCTCCTCTCCATTGTCACATAACCTTCTGCTGATTTGCAGAGTAGTAGGAAGAGCATCTAAGCTGGGCCATTTCTTCCTGGTGTAATCATCATAGCCTTCAGACGGAATCCCAAGCACTTCTCCCAATTCTATGGCATCAAAGGAAATTTTGGCCCCCTTTACTTGGCTAGAGACTCTGCCGTCCTTGATTACAGCATTGTCCATGAACTCAACTATCTCACTTCTGGCCAGCCTCCCCTCCAGCTGAAGGACCATGTCCTTCCAACCCTGCACCTTCAGCTTATCCATCAGATAGACCATGTCAGATTCCTCCAAATCTTTCAGCAATCTCTCCTTCAAAATGGTGCGCTTCCCAAACTTAGTCAAATTGTCCTGCTCTCCAGCAGACTCATCTTATTCTTCAGCACTCCAATCCTCCTCTTCATCAATTTGAAATTTCTTTGATTTTATTGTAGACCTGGTTCTCTTAGCTACAGTTGAGGGTGCAGTAGACACAGATGCAGACTTCTTTGAAGAAGTCTTGACTTTCTTTGGTTTGGGGGTCTGAACCTCAACTTCTGCCCTTTGTTCATCTTGATGGACCAGGTCCATCTCCTCAATCTCAACAGCCTCTACAGGCTCAGCAATTTTCTCATTTCCCTTCTCAGCTCTCTTTCTCTTACTTTCCTTCAAAGCTTTTTGTAACTCCTCCTCACTCTGCCTAAGTGCACTTCTTGTAGTTCTTCCTCTTGAAAGAGGAGTTTCAGAACCAGCATATGAAGTGATTTTTCTCTTCTTACTTGCTCCTGCAGTTTCAGACTTTTTAGCCTTTGGTGTCCTTTTCTTCTTTGGTTTATAACTCTCTCCTAACTTCTTCATAAGATTTGCTAAGGTCTCCTCAATAGATGAACCAGGTTCATCTGTAGATTTTCCTATATTTAGTAATCCCTCAGTCGCTTCTCTTGATTCGCTTACCCCTGACTTCTTGGCTCCCTCTTTTATTACTACTGTTTCAGTACCACAAATAGACAATCTAGTATTTTCTTCCCATGTTCCCCTCGCTTCACTCTGACCTCCCTCTCTCTATATTTCTTTCCCAAATTTATTTTTACCACATCTTCGTCTTACTTCTGGCAACTCCACATCTATCATAGACCCAACCAAAATAAACATATTTTCTAAATTCTCTACTATTTCAGACACATTCTCAGAAGTGATCTTAGGTACAGATGATACCTATTCAGAATCAGATGATCTTGTTGCTTCCTCAGTAGCTGATTTAAATGAATCACTTGAATTATCTAATTCTGGAGCCTGATTGGCTTGTAGTTTGGCATTCAATTTTCTGGTGAGAGAACCTGTAGCCACTATTTTTCTGGCAAGCATTTTAACCCTTCTTTTTCTGGGTTCTGAACTAGGGCTAGGTTGAGGAATAGCGGGACTGGGTTGAGACGGAGCAGGACTTGGGGGTGGAGGTGTTGGAGAAGTCGAAGATGGAGTAACAGGTAGTGGAGTACCAGGGTTGTCCGAAGGGTTAGTCATTTTTTATTGAAGATGGAAGAAGAAGATTATGAGTTGAAGAAGAAAAGAGAATTAGAATCAAGGTTTTGGAGCAGAGAGATGAAAGGGTTTCGATGGTTATGGCTTAGTGAATGATGACTTAGAGAAGTGATGATGATGGGGTTCTAAAGGGGATGGGTAATTAATATATAACAGGAGTATTTTGGGTCAAAAAAAAGTCTAATCACTTCTGTAAGTGTCAGTTAGAGATGACGGTTACAGCTACCCTATTTTCTAGGCTTTTAATTTGATGGGATTCTAAGAGGTGACGGAACTGGTTCAAAATTAGAATAAAGACTATATTTTGAAAAGATCTTGTTTTAGGTAGAGTTCTGCTCATGATTAACTATTAATATTAAATGTGTATGATGGAGAACACATACCTCGCTTTTCAGATGAACTAACACTGATGAACCAGGTTCATCATGTAAGAAACCTCTTGATCAAGCCTCAACTTTCAACAATAGGAAAAACATAATTAGTAACCAAGTGAGTCATTTCAAAACATGGCAAGAGAGTATGTTATTTACAGCATGAGACTGAGCAACGATTAATCTGATTATTTACACAAATTTCAGAATTTCTAGCCAATTTTTTTTTCATGTACATTATGAACTGGTTCAATTAGGTGATCTTAACCATCCCTAACTCTAACTTGTTCCTTTAAAAATTCTCTCTACTTAGTGCTTTTGTAAAGATGTCAGCAATCTATTTATCAGTAGCACAAAATTCAATAGAGATCAATCCTTTCTCATAATTATCCCTTAAAAAACGATGTCTAACATCTATGTGCTTTGTCCTTTTATGATGAACGAGGTTCTTTGTCATACTTATAGCACTGGTGTTATTACAAAAGATAGGGATGCATCCAATATCGATTCCAAAATCTATCAATTGTTGTTTAATCCAAAGTAGCTGAGCACAACATAAGGCTGCAGCCACATACTCAGACTCAACAGTAGATAGAGCCATAAGATTTTGCTTTTTTGTGGCCCAAGACACGAGACATGAGCCCAGAAAATGTGTCATACCTGAGGTGCTCTTTCTATCCACTAGAAAACCTGCATAGTCAGCATCAACATATCCCACAAGATTGAAGTTACTACCTTTTGGATACCAAAGGCAGAGCCTTTTAGGTATCTCAAGATTCTCTTCACAGCAGTTAAGTGGGATTCCTTTGGATTAGCCTGAAATATTGCACAAAGTCCTACGCTGAAAACAATGTCAGGTCTGTTGGCAGTAAGATACAACAATGAACCAATCATTCCCCTATACAACTTTTGATCAACAGATGAACCAGGTTCATCTACATCTAGTTTTGTGGTTGTTGCAATATGAGTGTCAATTTCTTTGGAATCTTCCATTTTAAACCTTTTAAGCAACTTTTTCACATACTTTTGTTGATGGATCATAGTTCCATTTAAATTTTGTTTAATTTGTAAGCCTAAAAAGAAATTAAGCTCACCCATCATGCTTATTTCAAATTCACTCTCCATTAGCTTAGAAAATTATTTACTTAGCTTTTCAATAGTTTCTCCAAAGATTATGTCATCTACATATATCTGAACTACCAAGAATTTTTACCTTTTTCCTTTAAGAATAAAGTACTATCAATTTTACCTCTCTTGTAGTCATGCTCAAGCAAGAATTTTGATAACCTTCCATACCATGCTCTGTGAGCTTGCTTGAATCCATACAGTGCTTTGTCAAGTTTGTACACATGATCAGGATTCTCCTTGTTCTCAAACCCTGTAGGTTGCTTGACGAACACTTCTTCCTTTAGATAGCCATTTAGGAAGGCACTCTTGACACCCATCTGGTGAAGGGTGAATTCCATGTAAGCAGCAAAGGCTATGAGGAGTTGTATTGCTTCCAACCTTGCCACTGGAGCAAAGTTTTCATCATAGTCTATGCCTTTCTCCTGACTGTATCCTTGAACCACCAATCTTGCCTTGTTTCTTGTAACTGTTCCATCTTCATCAAGTTTGTTTCTGAAGACCCATTTTGTGCCAATTACTGATCTATCCAAGGGTCTTGGTACCAGATGCCAAAATTGTCTTCTTTCAAATTGGTTGAGTTCATCTTGCATTGCATTCACCCAGTCTGCATGCTGCAAATCCTCAGCAACATTTTTAGGTTCATAAGAAATAGGAAAGCATCAAAAGCACACAGATTCTTCAAAGAGGATCTGGTTTTGATTCCAGAGGTTGGATCAGTGATAATGTTCTCAATAGGGTGAGAACTTTGATATCTGTATGGTTTCACAACCAACTGGTTACTCCTTGAAGTTCCTTCAGTGCCTTGTTGCTTTGGAACAGGATCAGGTACAAGTTCCAATGAGGTTTGGAAATTAATTTGTTCAGTTCCCCCTGTCATGTTGCCTAGGAGGGATGAACCTGTTCCATCACCTGTTTCCTTCCTCCAGTTTTGCTCCAGTTTGGACTGAATTTCTGACCAGCCAAATTTCTTCATCCTCTTGTTCCTGTCTCTCAGAAAGAATGTTAGTTTCATCAAAAAGTATATGCACACTTTCTTCAACACACATAGTTCCTTTGTTATAGACTTTATAAGCCTTAGTATGTGAAGAATATCCCAAGAATACTCCCTCATCACTTCTGGGATCAAACTTACCTAAGGAGTCTTTACTATTGTTGTGCACAAAACACTTGCAACCAAAATCCCTAAGGTGGGATATATTGGGCTTTCTCCCTTTAAGTAACTCATATGGAGTTTTCTCTACAAGTGGTCTAGTCATGCACCTATTTATGATATAGCATGCAGTATTAATAGCTTCTGCCCAGAAGCTATGAGGTAGTTTACTAGAAAAAACATAGTCCTAGTCATATCTTCAAGTGTCCTATTCTTTCTTTCAACCACTCCATTTTGTTGTGGAGTTCTAGGGGCAGAAAAGTTGTGATCTATGTCATGCTCATCAATAAATTCAGCAAATTTAGCATTTTCAAATTCAGTTCCATGATCAGATCTAATTGATACAAGTTGATTTCCTAATTATTTTTGAATTTTTCTAACAAAGGAAGTAAACATGTCAAATGCCTCATCTTTAGATATTAGAAACAATGTCTAGGCAAATCCAGAATAGTCATCAACAAGCATCATCACATATCTCTTACCACATCTGCTTAAGGTTCTCATAGGACCACAAAGATCCATATGGACCAGTTCCATCGATCTGGTGGTACTTACCATTTTGTTGCCTTTGAAAGAGGATCTTACCTGCTTCCCCCTTGCACAAGCCTCACAGACTTTGTCTACCTTGAACTTAATGTTAGGCAGACCTATCACTAAGTCCTTGGAGACTAGTTTGTTGAGTTGACTCAGACTTGCATGTCCAAGTCTTTTATGCCAAAGGAAAGTATCACTGTCCAAGCAGAAACCATAGCTTTTGTTGATATTTTGTTCTTCTTGGGATGAACCTATTCCTTTTTCTGGTTCCTTCGTTCAGACCTTTCCCTTTTCCATTCAACTTCCCACTGAGGGCAGTTCTTTCATGAGCCACTTGCAAAGTGTCTCAAATTTCCTTGGCAGTGGTACAACTTTGAATTCTGTTGTACTCATCTGGACAAAGTCCACACACAAGCCACTTCTTGGCCTTGGCATTTTTCTCCCACTTTCTCAAATCCTCAGCAGTGCAGTCAACTCTTGTCTTTGGCACATCTATTCCTTCAGCATTTGTCTTCATGGTGGCCAAAGGACCATGAATAACAATATCCCATAGTTCGTAGTCTTCTCCAATTATATGGTCTCTCATCCTGTTCTTTCACCAGGAGTAGTACTGGCAATTGAAGAGTGGAGCCTAGTAGTTGATTGTCCTTCCCAGTTCCCAGGTGGTGCACTCATCTTGATCTTTTCCTAAAGTGTTAGCCTCTTCAAGGATAACCCGCTCTGATACCAATTGATTTTCTAAATGTCAATACCACACAAGAGGGGGTGATTTGTGTGGTGTCCGATTTTCGCTTGCACTAGTTATAGAAGGACCAGGTTCTTCTACGTGTTCCAACCTCTACTATTTGCGAAATTATAAATACAAAAAATAAAGAACACATGAATTTTTACGTAGAAAACACCTGGCTCAAAAGGTGAAAAACCACGACCTACTTCCCAGTAGGATTTTCCCAAACTCTTTACTAAATCAGTGAGCCAAACAACATTTACAAAAACTCTTTTGTAAACCTAGGATTACCTATAATCCCTTTGTGGCAAACTAGCCTCTAGCTATTTGCGACAAACTCCAAGTTAGCTATAACTTGAAAACACACAGTACCTATTACAGACAGCTTCTAGATAAAGCTGAAAGGTACAAGTTGAAATCACCTACTACAAATAACTAGACTAAAAGACAACAGTTGAAACTGGTTCTTCTATCTGGTTTAAGTAGCTTCAGAATCGCACACTTAAATCTCACACGAACTGCTTGCAAAATTGCCTTGCTAATTTGGCTCTCAATTCTTGCTTAACTTCTGCTTTTGTGCGTCCCTGTAAAATAAGAACAATCTGCAATATATAGGATTAGTAGACGAGAGATTTACTAGAGTTCTAATGCTACTCTTCCTTGGTGGAAGAGTTCTAGTTAATCTCAACTCCTCGAATTCTTCCTTATCTTTGATTCTGTTCTTACTGAGTCCTTCTCCTTATCATTTTGCAATCTTTTCGATCAGGAGATATCTCTTTATTTCCCATATTTCATTTATCTCCTGCATGTGCACCTCACGTGCCTTAACTCTGCATGTGTCTATGTCTCCAGTGATGGACCTGGTTCATCTTTGAGTTCCTTTGTCAATCTTCAAAACAATTCAATTTCTTGGGCCAACAAGAGGAAGAAGCCAGAAGAAGGGAGACAACTTGGATCCCAAATCAACTTGGCCCTATTGCTTGTTTTCGGCCCAATAGCTCTTCTCAGCCCAATAGTTACCTGTGTGACATTGGGCTAAGCCTGATTCATAACAATACTCCCGTCCTCGATAAGAACCTTGCCCTCAAGGTTCGAGTCAAGAATAGTGTTACAAGCGTGCTTCCCACCAATTGCAGCCCAACCACAATGTCCGAAGTTGCCAAAGAATCGCATGTGATCCAGTATACTTCTTGCAACAACGACCAATATGGAAACAACAAGAACTATGTTCTGCTCATTATCAAACCCCTCATAGGCAAATAAGATCTTTTCTAACACAAATGGAGTGTAAACGATAGCACCCATAAAAATGGTGTAGCACATGTAAAAACAGTTGCGCATTTGAAAAGAGAATATATGTCCCCAATAGAAACCAAGCCACTGATATGTGCCATGTCCCCCAAGAGAACAAAATCTTGCTTGTTACATAGTTTGCGGATACATGCATAATTATAGAGGCGACCACAAGCACTTACCCTAGCAACAAGAAAATTTGCTGTACAATTTGCATGAGGCTTAAATAAAGCAGCGTACACTTGAAAGTTTACAGGGGTTCCAGTTAACAACTGAGCATTGACTCTCCATGTGGAAAGGCCAACTTTTAAAGCTTCTGAATCACGTGCTTGAATTACTCTCTCTGCCATGTCAGTGTACTTGTCTCCTTCATAGTATCTTGTACCGAGATACCCCTGACTGTATGTGATTGTCAATGGTGATCTAACTACTGGCATCACCAATAGTGATGTAAAGTTCGTTGATGGATAAGCCTAAGACCCCTCCACTGCCTAGCTTTCTCAAGCTCAATAATGTCAGCACAATTTGGATCCATGTCTTCAAGTAGCGCATTCCATTGCGCTATCCCCATATGTCGCACTAGACTAACAGGATTAAGTGATAAGAGAACCTCCAGGGAACTACTAAAATGTTCATATGCATTAGCACTTACATGTTTCAGCCCAATACCACAAACTTGCTCACCCCACAACGCAACTATTAAAATATAAGTAGAAGGAAAACTACTATCTGTAAACATAATCACGTTGACGCCAAAGGGTAGAGGAATATCAGGTATACCAGGATCAAACGGAAGAGTTAAAAAGATGAGATAAATAATGAAACTTGCTGAGGAACAAGAATAAGGTTGCAGATTCATGCTCCAACTAGAATGATTATTTGGCGAAAGGCTTACTAGAGTCTTTCCGAGTATATTGCACACAAAATAATCAGGAGAACTCAAAATCGTCATCTTGTGGTGCCTTCGCGCATACATCAATTGGTTTCCCAGTTTATGCAATATATCATGCATAAACTTTGCTGACACAAGAAATTTCGAGATCCTCACCTTGTCATCATCAGAATGAAGTACTTTTAAGGATGGTCATGCTCATACTCCATAAAAAATTTATCAATATGTCGAACATGAATATTCTCAAGTACCCGGAAACATTCATTAAGATATATGGCATTAAAGGCCTCAACACCAAATTCAATTCCATATAATTGCTCCCTATCATACAACTTTGAAAATAAACAACCCCATCTTTTTTTTTGTTGCTTCAAACAGAGTATGGGCACCTGATAACTTCAAGGAATAGGAGGAAGAGATGCACAACCTGAAGCAATGTTAAATTCTTGGCCTGTGTCAAACCACCTGTCCATATAACTAGAAATCGGTATTCAAGTATCTCTTGCATCCTTGCTATGCTCTGAATACAAATGACAATCCTTGTTTCGCTTAGCCACCAATAACAGTGAAACAGCTTCATGCGGACCACGCCTCCCAGTAGCAAACCAATTGCAAGTGTGTAAGCTAAAGTCAAGGTAAAGTGACACCATATTTTGATTAGCCCCACAACTTTCTTCAAGGGAAGTAGACAAACATGGAACTGTGTGAAACCATAGGGTACCATCAAGTGAAAAGCCTATTGCAGCAAATCGCATACTCAGCGTTCGACACCACAATTCCTTGGCTAGCAAAAGGAACCATAAAACCAGATATATCCCGTTGAGGAGCTTTGTCAAACACCCGAGCTACAGGAGTATCTTGTGAATTTTCTTCCTCCTTAGTGTTAGAGTAGTTTGTATCATTTAACACCGCATTAGGTACCTTGGTTTTCAAGCTGGAATTTTCGCAGAAGTTATCGTCGTCCAACTTGGCTAATGTAGTTGCAAAGTGGCCTCCCTCATGGACAATAACATTAAGATCATGAATACTGGAGCTCACTGCGGTGTGGGAAATTTTGCCGAACACCTGCTCTTCGATAAGGGCAGAAGTTTCCCGCACCATATCTGCCACCTCTATTAATTTTACATGCCTAACTTGAGGTGCTTCTATGTCTTCAAGAGCTTGAATCTTAGTATTACTTCCAGTAATCAATGCCAAGGAATTTATATTGTCATACCTCTCTGGCAATTCATCGAGCACATGGTCCTCTTTTACGTTTCCAGTTTCATCAGCAGATTCAAACGCAGATGAAAAATGTCTCAGAGCAGGAAAAGGAGAAGCTATTGTGAAACTGTAGGGATAGAATTGACGTAATTAAAACAAACCTCTGAGGAATAATCTAGACTCCTCACCGTATCTGTGGTGGGTTGTTGTCGAAATGTTGAGCAAATTTTGCCTTGAAACATCTCCAATCGAAAAATTGATTGTTTCGAAACAACCAATTGAACCAATTAAGAGCTTCACCACCAAGGTAAAAGGAAGGAAGAGGTAACCAATCCTTCTCAGAAAAGCCAAGGCAAGTGAAGTATCGCTCGGTCCGAAAAAGCCAACTCTCTGGGTTGCCGCTGCCGTTGAATCGATCCAGTACATCCATTGGAGTCCGATGAATGAAAGCACCAATATTATGAACCAGAATCCACAACACAAAGTAACGAGAGAAATGATAGGTTTAATTCATAAACTCAAAGAGTCAATCATTACAATAACATCAACTAGAACTAAGAAGGAGATTCAGAGAAGAAGGATAGAGAGAGCCAAGGGAGAACAGAAAGAGATAATCTAGAGGGAGAAGCCAGAAGAAGGGAGACAGAGGGAAACATAGTTCTCAACAATATGCATCCTCCCCAAAATAACGACCACTATCCCCTTTTAACAAAACCTTCTTTGCGCCAATACTCAACCTGGATCCCAAATCAACTTGGCCCTTTTGCTTGTTTTCGGCCCAATAGCTCTTCTCAGCCCAATAGTTACCTGTGTGACATTGGGTTGAGCCCGATTCATAACATCTATCCTTTCCTTTCCCGCTACTGCTACCTACCATAACTACCTTTTTACACATCTATATGAACAGTAGGGTAGTAGTTTAACTCTAGTAGCCTTCTCTTCAATTGTTGCTTCAAGTTCCCTCAACAATGTATATCATGCGTTAATAGTCAAGTGAAAGATTCGTGCATTCCTCTCTTGTCATATATAGTAGATGCTTCCAGGCAGTGTCATCATGTAGATTTCAGCTTTGGAGCTTCTTCCTTTACAGTGTCGTTCAGCCCACTCCAATTCATGATCCCAAGTCATCACATGTCAATGAATCCCCTGTCAGTCCAACATTGCTTTGTCACGACCCAAATTCCCCCTCTGTGAATTGCCGTGACGACACCTAGCCTCTACAACTAGGTAAGCCTAACATTTTGCGAAAATGAAATAAAAGCATGAACATTAACAACTAACAGTAACAATAATCTAAATAAGCAACTGAATGTTGCTCGGCATATACAATTATCAACATTCGAAATATACAAAAAACACTCCCAAGACCCGGAACGTCGTAAGTCACGAGCTTCTACGAGCCCTTACTGTTCTATACATCACTATCTATGTAAAAGAGGCAAAATGAACATAAGGGAATGGAGGGGAACTCCGAGGATCTGTGGGCGTGGGCAGATGTACCTTGAAGTCTCCAGCAGCAGCGACTGCAAATATGAACGAGGCTGGTAAAAAGAACCTGGATCTTCACACAAAGAACATGTGCACGAAAGGGCATGAGTACACCATAATGGTACCTAGTAAGTGTCAAGCCTAACCTCGGTCGAGTAGTGACGAGGTCAGGTCAGGGCCCTCCTGGTATATATATGTAATAAAGTAAGGCAAGATGAAATATCGCAGTAAAATAAAGACTGAAGTTGAACAAGAAGGAAATCATAAAAAGATAACAGCTCAGTACACAGAAATGCAACAGGGGATCTCCCGAGATACCGTCTCGTAGTCCCAAACGTAAATGTGCAGGGGTATCTCCCAGAATACTGTTCCGTTGTCCCGAAGTAAATATGCAAGACAGGGAGATCTCTCGGAATACCGTTCCGTAGTCCCAAAGTAAATATGCAAAACAGGGGGATCTCCCAGAATACCGTTCTGTGGTCCCAAAGTAAATATGCAGCCCAAACGATAGAATTCAATAATTACAACACGAAACCCTATAATTCAGCTTAAGTACAAGTTAAAGAAAAAAAAGGGTAAATTCACTAAACATGCTGCATGTAGTTCAGATAAACAGTTAAGGCAAGTAGTCATGCTATACTAGTCTAGTAGGATACTACTATATTGGTAAAAAAGAGTCTCACACGTTAGTTGATTCTAGACAACTCAGCCGGATACGTGGACCAAGGAAAACGCGACAGTTGGACGTTATTCTATAAAGAGATACGGAACAAAGAGGCACGGATCAATAAACCATCGAGTCCATCAGCCACGGGAAACTCAACCTGGTCAAGACAGGGAAGAGACACGGTCAGAATGAATCTAGACAAAGCTACGGGCAGATTCAAGGACCCACAATTGATTACTCGTACGTTATGTAACCATACCCCAATTACCGTTATCCTTTGTAACTCCCCATTAATGTCATAATTAGTCATTAATGGGCAATCATAGCAAGATTTGTACGTTATATCAAGGAATATCCTATATAAAGAACGAGAATACAGCTTGTAAAGGCATCTGATTTTCGAGTACAATCTACTTTGCTTTTCTATATTTCTACAATATTGTCTATTACTCGTTTCTCTTTATTTCCTTGATTATNGTTACCGGGAATCTGATAATCTTTGTTTGCTTTTCAAGCGATATCCTCTGAACTATGTCGAACTCCAACGACAACAACTAAAGGAATGGAACACCAGTTCCATCGCCTTCAGGAACCCCACGTGGTTCAAGGGAACAATCCCCAGAAAGATCCAATAACAACAATGATAATAATGATCAAATGGTGGAACAAGATCGAGTAAAGCAAATGATTACAGAGTATGTGAGCCAAGCTTTGCAAGAATTTGCGAGGGGATTACCGGCAGCGTTACCTGCACTACCGACACCACCCCCGAATAATACCATCACCATGGAAAATACTCAATCTGGGTTGGCAAACTCAGGTAGAGGAGATACTTCTAATGAATCTCTCGAAGCAAGACCAGGTATGACTAATAACTCTGAACTACAAAATTTACTGCTAACCATGTNAAATGATTGCAGAGTATGTGAGCCAAGCTTTGCAAGAATTTGCGAGGGGATTACCGGCAGTGTTACCTGCACCACCGACACCACCCCCCAATAATACCATCACCATGGAAAATCCTCAATCTGGGTTGGCGAACTCAGGAAGGGGAGATACTTCTAATGAATCTCTCGAAGCAAGACCAGGTATGACTAATAACTCTGAACTACAAAATTTACTGCTAACCATGTAGAAACAGATGAAGGAGCAGAACGATCGTATCGAACAAATTCCTGGAGTACCGCATATTATCAAAGGCATTGATGTTGATAGGTATTCTCAACAACCTTGGAAGCCAAGTGCGGCACCCTTGCCTATACCCAAGAAGTTTAAAATGCCTGACGTTCCCAAATATGATGGAACAACTGACCCACGTGATCATGTGACTGCTTTCACTACTGGAGTAAAAGGCAACGACTTAACAAAACAAGAGATTGAATCAGTCCTTGTCAAAAAATTTGGGGAAACACTTACCAAAGGAGCCCTAACCTGGTATTCTCTTCTCCCTGAAAATTCTATTGACTCTTTTGCGGAGCTTGCAGATTCATTTATAAAAGCACACTCTGGTGCACAAAAAGTTGAGAAAGGAATGAAAGACATATTCAAAATAAAACAAGGAGACACGGAACTACCCCGTGAGTTTGTAGACAGGTTTCAGCGAGAAAGAATGCAATTACCTATGGTGCCTGATAATTGGGAAGCCATGGCATTTGCAAGCAACCTAAACGATAAAATATCAGAAGCCACGAGACGACTTAAGGAAAGTCTAAAAGAATTCCCCGCTACAACATGGAACGATGTATATAACAGGTATAGTACTAAACTCAGAATAGAAGAAGATATCATTGCTCGTTCAAGAGATGAAGATCATTCTGGATCCAGACGCCCTGAATCAGACAGAAGATCAGGTAAAAACAGGTAAGATCCTTACGTAGGACCCTCGGGACGTGATATTCGTCCCAGGTTCGAAAACACTAGGTCAGACTATAGACCACCAGGAAGAGACGTAGTCTCATCCTCATCTAGATCCAGAAAAGATCGAGATGAACGACCTAGAGGTAATACCCGAATTGGGGATCATACCTTTAATGTAAGTACTACTGAGCTTGTCTCAATATTGAGGAACATGGGAGACAAGGTTAAGTGGCCCAAAGAGATGCGATCAAATCCAAATAGAAGGAACCCAGATCACTGGTGTGAATTCCATAACGATCATGGGCACAGGACTGCGGATTGAAGATTTTTACAAGGTGAAGTAGAAAATTTATTGAAACATGGCTATTTAACAGAATTGTTTAGTGATAAAGGTAAACATGCATATATGAAGAACATGCAGGAGCCCCCAAAGCCTCCTTCTTCAAAGCGAATCGTCAATGTGATACATGGAGGAGAAGAAGTAAATGGAGTGGTCTGCAAAACGACCACAAAGTTCACAATTACACATGGAAAACGGGTTCGTGAAAATCTGGAAGCGGACGATATAACCTTCGATGGTGCAGATATCGACGNGTTTGATAACTCTATGGTTATAACAAAAGGAGAAATCGAGCTTAGCACTTATGCTGAGGGGGTGATCAAAAGTACCAGGTTCCAAGTCATCGATACAGACATGGCTTATAACGTAATCGTGGGAAGGCCATGGATCCACGACATGAAAGCAATACCCTCCAACCTGAATCAGGTAATTAAATTCCCCTCTGAATGGGGGATTCATCAAATTAGAGGCGATCAGCAAATCGCAAGAAATATAAGTTCCGTGGTACACTACAACAAAAAAGTAGAGACGGAAGAATCAAAAGATAAGGGAATCTCCCAAGCAGGTAACACCGCCCAAACAGGAATGGAAGAAATTACTACCCAAATATTTACGGAAGGTATTATTGCTGAAACAGGTACGAAAGAAATGCGAGAAGGTGAATCAAGTTACCACGGAAGGTGCATTGGACCACACAGATGTAAATTCCAGACCGGACGTCATTCATGAACCGGAGGAAGACGAGCACATCAAAACAACTACGGAAAAGCTCGAAGCTGTTCCATTGTCTGAACAAAAGCCTGAACAGAAAGTGTATCTAGGCACGAGGCTGAACCCCGATCGAAGAGGTAAGTTAATTGATTATTTAAAGGCTAACGCAGACTACTTTGCGTGGTCCCACTCAGATATGACAGGTATCCCACTAGAAGTGATGACTCATAAACTAAATGAAGATTCATTCTTCGTACCTATTAAGCAGAAGAAAAGAAAGCAAGGACCATTCAAGAACCAAGTAATTGACGAAGAGGTACAAAAACTCTTGAAGATTGGTTCGATACGAGAGGTAACGTACCCTAACTGGCTAGCTAACACTGGGTAGTACCTAAAAAGAATGGCAAATGGAGAGTATGCGTAGATTATACTGACTTAAATAAAGCATGCCCCAAAGATTCATTCCCATTACCACATATAGATCAAATGATTGATTCCACCGCATGTCATGAATTGTTAAGCTTTCTAGACGCGTATTCTATTTATAATCAGATTAAAATGGATCCCTCAGACGAGGAAAAGACCTCCTTTATTACAAACAGGGGGACTTATTGTCATAAAGTCATGCCTTTTGGCTTGAAAAATGCTGGAGCCACCTATCAAAGGCTAGTGACCAAGATGTTCCAGGAACATCTGGTAAAAACGATGGAAGTTTACATCGATGACATGCTGGTAAAGTCAACACGGGCGGAAGACCATTTTCGGCACCTCTCTATTACCTTTGACATTTTACGCAGGTACAATATGAAGCTGAATCCTGAAAAATGCGCTTTTGACGTAGAATCAGGTAAATTCTTAGGTTTCCTTGTATCAAACAGGGGGATAGAGGTAAATCTTGATCAAATTAAAGCTATAGAAGAAATACCTGATGTACTTATAAGCAAAAAAGAAGTTCAAAG